>JAODOY010001341.1:0-12926 GCA_025399855.1 Forbesichthys papilliferus
TCCAATGTGGCTCGGGAAAGGGAGGTTTGGGGTCCCCTGCTGAAGCTGCTGCCCCTGCGACCCGACTCCGGATAAGCAGATGAAGATGGATGGATGGATATAATACACTCAAATAGCACATCTGTTAAGTAGTGCATTTATTTTATCTTACCATAAATACCCATAAATACACCTCTAGATGCCAAATATTTGTAATTTATACAGTATATTTTAACAGTGTTAAACAGTGTAAGTGTTGAAATTAAATATTTTGCACTATGAACTTTTGAAGGTAGCTTGAATTTATCTGAATATTATGTGCATTTTGTGCAATATCTTTTGATGATGTAAGAATATACTAATATTATTTTTAAATAAAGTCATGGTCTTGAAATTCATTATCTGGCAGTGTCATATTGACAACAAACATGAAGCACAAATGCAAACCCTGGGCTAAACCCAATGCTTTGTGGTTGACTGAAAGTTTAGCACAACAGACTCCTGGAGTTGATAACCTACCACTAGATGGCACCAGTGCTAGATGTTCATGATTATCGGTGTTCCTTTTAGGACATGTAATTTATGTCTGGATGTGTGAATTGATGGAGGATCGCTCTTAATCTTTATGTTGTACTACAATTTTATGTTGAACTACAATGGTGTTTTACATGTTTTAAAGTTATTAAACAATGGAACATTTCATCTGAAATTTTGATGATCTGAACGTTTGATCATGCATCAAACTAAAATTGTTGGTATAACAAAGAATTTGTCTGTAAATTGATCAGAGATGGACCTTTCAAGAAAGCTATTCGCCTGGTGTGTTTTCCCAGGTCTCAGTATTCACAAAGTGGGCTAATATTTTTAGCAGCGTCCCATTTCCGTAGAGGTTTGACAGAGCTCTAGCTCTATTTGGGCTTTGTAGTGTGCTAAGACAAAACAGGAGATGATAGAAAGAGCTTGGTTTCTCTTTGAAAACTACTGACTGTATTCCTTCCAAAGATGCTGATCAGCACTTGATACTGTGTTGTCTTAACCAGACATGGCAAACTGTAAGCAGTAGGTTCTTTAACCATGCATTATCATTAAGGATTTTGATTTTATTTACTTCACATTCACCTAGAGACCAATGTTGACATATTGAACCATGTTCCTATTATTTATGGGCCATGTTACATTAGATTTGATTAGATCATCAAACCAACTCCTTTTAGTTATCCCAGTCTCGTTATTTAGTTAAGGGTTATCGTGCCTTCTCGGTTGAGAGCCCCTGGAAGTCTTCCCATTTCTATCAGATCATCCCTCACCACCGAGATTCTCATCGAGAAGTCTTAAAAACAAAACAAAGGTGAAATGAAGTGCTGTACAGATATGGGCAAGAACAACAATAAAATACAACAATAACACAACATGAAACAAGCAAATGTGTCCCTAAACCTTGAATGCCAAAGACTAAAAGTACATTTAAAATGTGCTTTATAAATAAACTGACTTGACTTAACTACATTTTATTTACTTTCTTTTTTATATTATAAGGCTCTTAATTCTCAAGGAAGGGATATTCCACAATGTCTTTTTTAGTTTTCTATTCTATGTGGGTTATGTGAGGCAGCGGCAGTTTCTTTTCGTGGGATGTGTTTGGGATCATCATGTCTACAGCCTTAAAAACGAACAGCGCTAGACATCCATCACAGTCACTAGTTTATTCAGCACAAGAAGAAGAATGGTGGCTTGGATTTCTCAATGGCCATTAGCAGAAAGCAAAACAATTTTTCAAAGCTAAAAGTTAGAGTGATGATAAAAAAGACTAAATAAAAAAGTCATTTTTGTTGTTGATTTTAATATTATTGTTTGAATATTATACATTTCTGTTTATAAGTTTTTCCGCATGGATCTCTTCCCCAATGCATTTTGAAATAGGCCTATATTTAACAGTAAGTAACTTCAAGTACCCCTTCACAGAAACATACACATGCAGTGGATATACAAAGTCTACACACCCCTGTTAAAATGCCAGGTTTTTTTGTTATGTAAAAGAATGACACAAAGATAAATCATGTCAGAATTGTTCCACCTTTATTGTAGACTATAATGTGAACAATTCAATTGAAAAACTAACTGAAATCTTTTGAGGGGGAAAAATATAAACCTTACAATAACATGGTTGCATAAGTGCACACCCTATAACTAGGGACGTGGCTGTGTTCAGAATTAACCGATCACATTCAAACTCATGTTAAATAGAAGTCATTACACACCTGCCATCATTTAAAGTGACTAAATAATCACAAAGTTCAGCTGTTCTAGTAGGATTGTCCTGACACTTTCTTAGTCTAATCTCAGAGCAAAAGCCATGGTCTGCAGAGAGCTTCCAAAGCATGAGAGGGATCTCATTGTTGAAATATCAGGAGAAGGGAACAAAATAATTTCCAAAGCATTAGATATACCATGGAACACAGTGAAGACAGTCATCATCAAAATATAGCACAACAGAGACATTACCAAGAACTGGACGTCCCTCCAAAATTTATGAAAAGACGATAAGAAAACTGGTCAGATGGGCTTCCAAGAGGCCTACAGCAATATTAAAGAAGCTGCAGGAATTTCTGGCAAGTACTGTGTGTAGTGTCACAAGTACATGTGACAATAACGTGACAATAATGTCATGTATTCTTCATATGAATGGGGTTTTGCGTAGGGTGGCAATACTGAATCCTTTTCTTACAAAGAAAAACATCCAAGCCTTCCTGAAGTTTGCAAAAACAAACAAAGTCTCCCAAAAGCAAGAGGGAAAATGTGTTATGGTCTGATGGAAACCAAGTTTAACTTTTTGGCCATAATTTGAAAAAGTATGTATAGGTTATAAACTGCACATCACCCAAATAACACCATACCCACAGTGAAGCATGGTGGTGGAAGCATCATGCTTTGGGGCTGTTTTTCTTCAGCTGGAACCGGGGCCTTAGTCAGCGTGGAGGAAATTAACAATTTCAAATACCAGGCAATTTTGGCACAAAACAAAACCTTCAGGCGTACGTTAGAAAGCTGAAGATGAAGTTCACTTTTCAGCACGGCAACGACCCAAAGGACACATCTAAATTCACAAGAGCATGGCTTTACCAGAAGAAGATTAACATTTAAGAATGGCCCAGTCAGAGCCCAAACCTGAATCCAATTGAACATCTGTGGGGGGAACTGAAGAGGGCTGTGCACAGGTGATGTCCTCGCAATCTGACAGATTTTGACTGCTTTTGCAGAGAAGAGTGGGTAAATATTTCCACGTCAAGATGTACAATGCTAATAGACTTGTACCCAAAGGGACGAGTGCTGAAATAAAATCAAAGTTTCTTCAAAAAAGTATTAGTTAAAAGGTGTGCACACTTATGCAACCAGGTAATTGTATGATTTTTTTTTTCCTTCCATTTTTTTCCCC
This sequence comes from Forbesichthys papilliferus, assembly GCA_025399855.1. Classification (NCBI taxonomy): domain Eukaryota; kingdom Metazoa; phylum Chordata; class Actinopteri; order Percopsiformes; family Amblyopsidae; genus Forbesichthys; species Forbesichthys papilliferus. The sequence goes on from JAODOY010001341.1 coordinate 3,413, forward strand.
TCGAAGATTTCAGTTTGTTTTTCAATTGAGTTGTTCACATTATAGGTCACATTAAAGGTGGAAAAACGTCTGACATGATTTATCCATGTCTTTTCCTTTTACATAAAAAAAACTGGCATTTTCACAAGTGTGTGTGTAGACTTTTTTTATATCCACTGTACACTTGGTTAATTGCACCTAGTGGGCTATGTTTCACTTGGTAGTATTGGTGCTGGTCCAGCCAGTAGACATAGAGCATGTTTAATGGATTGGCCTCTTTTATTAGTGACAAGCGGAGATAGATGCACTACAAGGAGAACGGACAATGAAAGCCCATTAAAAATGAATGGTAGTGAAGGCCTGCCAAGGTTTGAATAGGATCCGGGAGGGAGAACATTACTCTTTCAGTCTTTCATCCAGCCTTATACTCTCACTTCCCCCCCCCTCCATCCCCTCCTCCCTCCTATTTTCCCAAAATATTTCACCTGCATCTGTTTGGTGAAGCCAGCTTCTGTACTCCAAGATCTATCTCTAGGCTGTGGGAGTTGAAATTTTCCACAATTTTGAAATAAACATTTTAAATTTATTTTGGTTTCTAAAAAGGGAACATATTTCAATAGTGTGTTTTTAATGTGATTTTAATGCAGTAATGGAGCCAGAAAATGATTAGTGAGAAAATAGTGAAAACCAATGCACTTTTATGTTGGCTGAGTTTGCATCTTTTGTTTCATATCTGTCAATCTGCCTCATAACTGTGCCCCTATCACACACACCTTATTCTTCTCGTGGTTCACTCTGGACCTTTGACCAGTTTGTTATCCTTTGAAAGAGGATGTCAACGTTTTTTTTTACGTTTTGTTATTTTAGTACTTTTTGGGAGTCACAGGGTAAAGCTAGACAGTTTGTGCTGTAGCCCACATGCTAGACATTATTTTGCTAAGAAGGAATAAATTACAGATAAATGCCAAGCTGCTTAATTAAAACATTTCACATGCTCCAAAACATGGATTTTAAGAATGTAAAATACAACATCCTTTATATTCTGCCCCTCGGAGATTACCGTAAAGAACAAACACCTTAACAAAATCCCATTTCCTGCCTAAATACGTATATGTGTGTAGCGGGATCGGTCAATATGAGCAAACGTCGCTTGTTGACTGACTTGCCTTGCATGCGCTACATTCTAGAGTAGGTGGTGTTAATGCACCATTTAGACAGTAGATGGCGGTAATGCACCAATAGCGTTGGATCCCAACTTCTGTGGAGTTTCACAGAGGAACCGTTCTATGTATTGGCTTATGGTGTCAGCTGGACTAGGCTTGTCTAGTTTTTTCTTGTTTCCATGGGCTTGCAGTCCCAAGCCCCACATTAATCATGTTGTCATAAGACCATTCTTCCATGGTAAAATTGCAACTCATAGTGCACAGAAATCCTGCTCTCTGTGTGTCTCTCATACCAGTTTAAGCTCTCTTGAATGGCTTTTGTCAGATAGAAATCTCAGGGTTCACAAAACTCCACTATTGCAAATCCTGAAAGCACATCACCCCTGTCTTTTTAAACCTGCCCTCGCTTTTTATCGGTTTTTATCAACTTCAGACCTGTGCTGACATTGGCCATCCTTCATAACTGTACTATAATTGTACAAATGACACGCTTACTTCATAATAACAATGATTATTTTAACACTATTATACAGTTTATAAAAAGACATTTCAGAACACAATATACTGTAAGAGTGATGAAACCATGCCTAGAAGTGTGCAAGAGCATTTACACACAAGTAGAATGTTCACATGGGCCTTGAAACGGCATCCACAGTCATTCCTGTTTATAGCATAAGCATAAACAATGCACATTTCCCTGTGAAGTATCTGAAACAATCTGCCACTTTCCCCATGTTGTGCATCATGTAGAGACCACTCGCCTTGGTTAGAAGAGAATTACGACACACAATTTGTGTTTTACATAAATCCTTGTGAAGAACAGTTCTTGGTTTATCCTTTTAATCCAGTCCTAATCCCAGGATCTTAATTCTTTCACAAATATAGAGGCATCTGAATGCAATAGTCAACAGCTTATCCTAGAAAGACTGAATGAACGCTCCAGTGAGACAAGTGTGGAGAACAAACAAAACATTTTAAGAGGAGGTTACAGCAACTAATTTTAGACATATCTTCAGAAAACAAAACGGGACATTTTTAATTGGAATATTCAAGAAAAAAAAGACAACCTGAAGAAAATATGTACCCTCCAATGTAGAGTACATAACATAATTCCTTTATGAATCCATTCTAAAGTAGACATTCAACTCTGTTGTGTGTGCTAGCTGATGTGTGTGTGTGTTCCGTGAGAAATAGCCTCTGTTGATCGATATGCCGGTTATCCATCCCTCTCGTCCACAGAGACACACTATTGCATGTAATAGTGCTGCCCTCCCATCTTTGTCTTTTGTTGTTCTCTCCCTTTTGCCTTTCTCTGCTCCTTTCCCCCTCCCCTCTCTTTCCTTCGCTTCATCCCGCAGAACAGGTTTCTATAGAGAATTCCGGCATACGAAACCTAACAATCTCATTGGCTGAGATGTCACAGGAGCGGATGGGAGCAGAGAGAGAGGGAGAGAGAGAGAGAGAGAGAGACCCAGGCATAGGCAAGAGGTCTTAAGTAGATGTTGCAACTCTGCCACAGCCACAGCATCTGTCTGAGGTGAACAGGAGGCACACGTTGCGAAAGAGACTAAATTTTCTTCATATTTTTTCTTTTATTTTCCTTTTATTTTCCTTTTGCCTTGCAGATCTCTGTGGTCCGGTGATGTTATGTCAGCCACAGTGGTCTCCAAAAGGATAACTTCCTCCACCGCTGTTGGGATAATATGAAGCGCTTTGACTGGAGATTTTTGGGAAGCTTGACGAGCCTCACCTGGACCTAATAGGCAGCAGGACACTCCTACCTAACCTGAGCTGTCCGGGCAGCTGTGTGGTTGGAGCACGCTGTTTTCACTCCTAATATACCAGAGTGCCCCCTACACACAATAGGAGAGGCATTGTGTGAAGGGGGTGTTGCCTTTTTAGATGTGTGACCCCCCTCCCCGCCTGGCACTGGACTTTCAGCCCCAGATTACCTGGTACCCAGCCCCCGATAGCTCCTGGAAGCCCTGCGGTCCGGCTCTCAGATGGAGTGAGCGCCAGGTAGCTACGGACCAACCCAGAGCTGGGTCAAGATGCCTGTGATGAAGGGCCTTCTGGCCCCACAGAACACCTTCCTAGACACCATCGCTACCCGCTTCGATGGCACCCGTAAGTACACACCATGTCGACATACCTAACTAAGTGTTTACCTGTGGTTCTTCACTGTCTCTCCATATGCTAACTCAGTAGCTTGTTCTTACAGACAGGTGGTTAACAGTGGCACTGCCACATACTAGAGGATGCTGTTCCTCTTTAAATGCATATAATTCAAGTGAAAGTCAATTAATACACGCTGATGTTTGTAGATGTGTGAAATTACCCTCCGATGTAATGGCAAATGCCAGATGTTTTCACTATATTTGGATGCATTAGTTCAGTGTATTCACTTTAATTATGTCAGAATCTTCCTTACACTTATTGTGGTCTTACATCTAACCCTGTATGGCAGCACCTAGAGCGATATATCACCTGTGCTCTACCATTGGGATGCAGGCATGGAGTAGGTACTGTACATTCATTATAGTATATTATTGGGCACATTTATGTTTATGCCTTTTCCCAAAGAGCAATGGATGCATTTATGAATTCCACATTGATTATATAATATAGCATGTACAGTACATTGTAAAAAAATAGTTTGCATCCAAGTAATCATTACAAGCCAGCAGTGTAATGTCTGCCGCTTGTTTTGTACCTTGTGAGATCTCTGGGGAGCTTGAGGATCTTTCTATGAAAATACCCTGGGACAGCTGTGTTTGTTAGCTTGATGATTCAGCTCATCTTGTTCTTCCTCTGTCGGTAGTGTAGCTTGGTTAAATGAAGGCCTGCGTCTTGCTGCAATGTAGAATGTGTTACAGTTACTATAAGTAAACAAATGGTGACAGTAATTGATAGTATTAGTATAACTGTTGAGATTCATTCTAATGAAGTCAGCACATTGCATGACAGGTTGATGAACATGAAGTAGTCACAATCAGTTATGAATAAATTAATAACCTATAGTAAAAATCTGCCTAGAGGAAAAGTTATTTAGGGCACAACATTTCATTATTTCTCATTGTTAAATCCAGTTGTTAGCCTAAGGCTGAGCTGCATAAGGTGCCTATACAAATGGCACACTGGTAAACAATGCATTAAACACTTGTATGTATCAAATGACTGGACCTTGTGGTCTTGTCTCATGATGTCCAAGCAGAACAGGAAGTTTTGCTTTTAAATGAATACATGTATTAAAACTCTCTAAGGCACATGTTTGTTAAAGTAGCCACTTGCCGGTTTTCCGACTCCCAAACCAGCTGAAAATGGCATTTAAAAGCCATTGCACGGCTCCCTGAAATGGCAGAATGCCCTCAGCTCAAAATAGCTTCCTTCCTGTTGCCCAGGAGACAGCGTCCTGTCACTTTCCATGAATGATTCTCAAAATGTTTTGATGGTACGCTAAGCAGACATACTTGTTACACGCTTTCCAATCAAGGACTTCATAAAACAGCTGCTCCATTTTGGAGAATGGCGAGTCTTTAAACTGAGGACATGCTAGATTTTTTTTTAGTCCTAAAACACTTTCACTTGCTTCAAGTAAATGTACTTAACAATCTCAATTAACAGAAATGGCTTAAGGTCCACACATATCAGGAGTCAAATTAGATTGGCATTTCTGTGCAAGATCACAAAAACTACAGTTCCTTATTGGCCCCTGTGAAGAAACAATGTCTGTCAAAACAAAAAATGAAGAAATGCAGTTCAAGCATGTTTAAATAGCAACAAAGGACAGGCGTGGCTATAGTCAACCTTTAAAATTGCTTCATATTTTTATTTTATTTTATTACAAAGCTTTCTTGTGTACTCATACTGTAGCTGATGTGACATATAGAGTATAAGAACTTGATACAATTACTTATTTTTGAGCAATCAATAATTATTATGTAGTGGTCAGAAAATATGAACATTATTGTCATTTCTTGTGCTTTGTTAATGCAAAGCTTTTCTCAAAATCATCAGCAACATGCTGGTAAATGATTTTATCTCCAGCAGAGAAGGCTGTTAGCCTAATAGAAAAGCCCTTCACTCATATTATTATTTATAAGCAGACATTATAATTATCCTGTACTATGTGTCCTCTGGTTTTCCTAAAGAATAAGTATGAATTATTTTATGAGACCCCCCAGTTACCTGGCTGAACATATCTATTGCCAAATTATATAATAAAGCTTATTTGTTTTTATGAACAATACTGTTTGTCCACTAAATCCTTTAATACTTTCTTTAACTAAATCAGAGATTAGCATGTAATATTCCTGAAATAAATGTATTGTTTGTTCATGAATATAGTATACACTCTGTAAATGTTTTTACTGAACTCAGACTTTGCAGTCTGGGGAATTGTACAGTTCTACGTACCCAAGCCAAGTTCTGTATTCCTCAATACAGTAAAATGACAACAGCTTCAGTGAGTTGTCTGAAACAGGTCCCAGTATAGAGCTTGCAGCAATGTCGCCAGTGAATCTGGTATGTGTTGTATGCGTGCATTGAAGTCTTTCTTTGCTTTGCTCTGCTGGAAGGTTAAAGCACAGGGGCCGGTTACAGTATATGGAACCCTCCCCCTTTGTCTTGCCTTGTCTCGTCTTGTATTGACTCCCACTTTAGCAGCGGGGTCATGTATGCTGTCACAGTGGCTTGAACCCGTGCTCTTCATTTTTAACTCTGCCTATCCACTGTGCTGCCCTGATGTCTCTACTGGTTACATGTTATTTCTCCTAATTATGCATGCGCCCAAGGTCCAAGGGCCTCCACCGCTCCCCGCTTGCTGCCCAGTGCAACCACTCCATGTGACAGCTGAACCGCAGGGCGGCTGCAGAGGGAGATAAGGGCTCTGTTTCATTCAGAAGGCAAGAGAGAAACCAAAGGGGAAAGGGCATGGTGTGGCACGTTGAATCTGATGAGCTCTTTGTTAGCCCAGTGATGAATGAGGAAACTGCGCAGACCAGAATAGCACGGCCATACACAGAAAGGCGGTGGATAGCCGAAGCCATTGTCCTGCCCAATGTGCACCCGCTGTTTGATAATTGAGGCTGGTTGGCCTTTTACTGGGATTAATGATTTCTGCCCATCTCCTGACCTAGCACATACCTTTGCTCAGTTTACTTGTAGAGTTGACGTACCCAATGACAAATCACACTGTTTGGGCACATGTCCAGTGACTGTCTTATAGTATTTGCTTCGCCTTAAGGAGCACGGATGGATGACGTTGTTTGTTTGTTAGCATGTAGCTTCTTAATGTCAGTTTACTGCGATGTCTCATCAGATGTGCAATTAAGGAGGTGGGAGGAGCAGTTATACAAAGCATTATCCCAGAGAGGCTTGTGGTCTAAGACGTACTTTCACAATCACATATGCTCATCTAAAAGTATAAAGCCCCGTTTACCTTCTAATATCTATAACAGGTGATAATACAGATAGGCCTACACTAAGCGGCTTATGATTTTTGTTAGTTCACATATCAACATGCATAAGTGAACTCTGTACTTTTTAAATTCACATTAATAATACTTTCTTGTGTTAACTATTTTTCTTGGACAGCAAATGCTGCAGAACAGCAAACCAAATCAGCTTTTTGACGAAAATAAATTGAAAGCTTCATATTTTGCTTTGTTTCTGCCAACTCCTGCCAAAGCTAAAACCCCGTTTATTTCCTGTGCTATCAGCACAGTACAGCCTGTTTTTTGTTGTAGTTTTTAGAATCACTATATTATCGAGTGATGTATGACACCTGTGCTTGGCCTATTTGAGGGACAGATTTAGGGATGCAAAGTAAAGTTGTGTATTGTTGAGTAAGCATTGCATAAACCAGAGGTGAATGTGCGCTAAATAAAACAGTTGCTTCCCAAAATTTGCTGACTCACTCACTTAACTCTCTATAGAACATATTATATGCTGGGGGGCTTATCACTGTCTCGAAATGGCTCTCTGGGAGCTCGGGTTTGACTGCAGGGCTGCTTAAAGTCACAGTCACAGTAAAGAATACATCTTGGTGAGCTTCACAAAGATTAGTCACAGCAGAAAGCATTCTTCACTTTTTTAACATGCAAGTCTAGCAGAACGTGTAACAAATGGTGTAAACCTTCCAGTGTCTGGGTGATGGATAGGACTGCCGCCCGTCTTTTTCTTGAATTCAACCACGATTGTTTGGTTTCTGCTCACTGCATGACCAAGAAAGGTTGTCATCGCTTCTGAACCCCCCCCCCCCATCTTCCCCGTGGACCGCTTTCTGTTGACGGGGGCCAATTAAAGTGTGCGTTTGTGGAAAGCAAAGCTGCAGCCACACAGGCATGCTCCCTCTAGACTCGCTGTAAATCAGCCTGCCATTGCTGTTCTTTCCCCAATCCCGTAACTGGGGTCTGACGATTGGATTTAGCTAACAAACGCCTGTCACTCACTTTGATGCGTTGCCTTTGGGCCTCTTAGGAATTGAATGCAGTGAAATTATCTAAATATGGCCATTCCTTGATATTTAATAGGTACAGTTTACAAAACAGATGTCAAATGTATTTTCTTGAGCATAAATCATCACATTCTGAAATACTATTGTAGAATATTGTATAGGCTAATAAGCTATTTTATGTAGGTATGAGTATAAGCTCTACTGTACGCATCCCATTTACTTTCAGCCTGCACTCTGCCTGCCGGGACAGCTTTGCCCTATTCCTTTTTTATTCTAACATTAAAACAAAGACCAGGTCATTTTACATCATAATATTGCAGAGCTCATTTCAGCCAAATTACTGGCTCTCCCTGTGTAGGCTATGCCTTTTGGCAACACAAAGTCGAATTGTAGGAAAACCAAATTACACCCATCTAACAAAGCAACGGCTTGCCTGCAAGAAGAATTTTCAGTATCCTCTCAGATGCCACCTGAAAAAAAATCTAAGTACTTTGATAACACATAATGCCCACATTCCAATTTCCGACCCAAACAGAAAAGTCAATGTAGCTTTAGATGAAGGTCTCCAGTTCTATTCTGAAGCATTTAGAAATAATGAGGGGCCGTGGAAGCATCAGACATAACTTTCTGTTAGTACCTCAAGCTACCAACTTGTAATCCCACAGACGCTGAGGACTCAATGTACTCTGAGCCCAGAGGCCAATGCTACAGTAGCAGCACACAGGCTTATTATTGGAGCAGGCTCTGTCCATGGTGCTGAAAACATTGTGAGGGAAATGTTTCTGTTTTGGAAGTGTGATACAATATCCCTGGTCTATACACAGTAAAGAGGGAGAAAACATGCAGTTTATTTTAATGTATTAGTGTTGGAAAAATGCCACATGTTTCAAACATGATATTAAAAAGTTATAGTCAGCTATATTGCAAGCTAATTGTAAGATTAGACTTTTCATCGAATTCACCAAATATCTCCTCACATTTCGCTAGCTTACTGCTAAGTAAGTGTCTGTTGAAAAAAATATCTGTTACTTCTACACAGCCCTAGCTCTGTAAATAGGAACACAAACGCCGGAAAACAACGCTCATAGCAACCACGCCACCTAGCATCACAATGCATTTCAATGGAGTAGAGCTGCTGGGAGAGTTTGTTTTTGTTTGAGCTTGAAGTTAGCAAGCATTCTCGAAAAGTATTAACCCTTTAACATCCATTTCTCTTTTACCATATGACTCGTATGACTTTATTTTGAAGTCTATTTCAAGGTAGGTTGACTATAGCCAGATACTGTAGCTATATACAGTAACATTGTCTCATTTACCAGTGTTGAGAACCCCCAAGGGTCTGCAAAATGCTTTTGTGGAGGCACTGGAGGATTTTGAGATTCGTAACTTATCTGTTCTATTTTTTCTTATTATAGTCTATTATAGTCTTAACAATCTCATTTTTTGTTGTTTGTAATAAAAGTGCTGTTTTTATTGTTTCTATTAGTGTGAAATGTCCACTTATTAGCTCATTATTTTATTTTATTATCACGCAAAAGGTTTTATATGGAACATACAGTAGTTCAAGAACATAGGTTGTGAACATAACTCGTGAAGAAAGCTTATTAACCCAGCTTGTGAACCCATCTCGTGAACCCAACTCCTGAACCTAGCTCAAGAACTTAGCTTGTGAACATACTGTAGCTCAAGAACTTAGCTTGTGAACATACTGTAGCTCAAGAACATAGCTTGTGAATATACTGTACCTCAAGAACATAGCTTGTGAACATACATAACTCAAGAACATAGCTTGTGAACATACATAGCTGAAGAACATAGCTTGTGAACATACATAGCTCAAGAACATAGCTTGTGAACATACATAGCTCAAGAACATAGCTTGTGAACATACATAGCTCAAGAACATAGCTTGTGA
>JAODOY010001342.1:0-10328 GCA_025399855.1 Forbesichthys papilliferus
CCATTCCCACCATCCCCAAAACAAACCACCAGGGACCCCAGACCCGCTCCCCAGCCACCTCAATCAGTCAGAGAATGATAGCCTACTTGTTGTTGCACTGCATGGATGGTGCAGTATGAACATGTCATTATGATTGCTGTAGGTGAGTAAACGTATACTAACAAATATACATATTTTATATTAAAGCGCCGGGTCCACCTCGACTCAGCGAGCAGCTTCGGCTTTGTTTTTCAGTGTGCAACGACTCATTGATTAACACGGGAGTGGCTCCAGAGCGTAAATGCTCCGTGTCAGCCTCGCTTCAGCTGCGCGCGCGGTGTGCAGCGGCCTTTACAGTAACTGGCAGCTGCAATCAAGCTTGATGGATAGAAAAAGTGCTTGGAGTCAGTTCTACTTGATGTGAACGCGTAACGGGTTGGAGCAGCAGTGTCATATGCTTACTGGGTGGTGTTTCAAACAGTGACAGCAGGCGGGACCTTTTTGTGCATGAGTGTGTGTGTGATTCAGGGCTATCCACCAGTGGAAGCTTGGGTGTGCTTCACATTTTGCCCTTCCTCTGTGACTCTTCCCATTATTCTGATGGTATTTGTGTTCATAGCCAATTTATGTGGCTTCCCTCCTCTGCTCGCACAGTAGGTGCCAAGCGCACCAGCATGTGACATTCACAGGGGCCCGCGAAAAGGACAGTGGTCATCACGTTCTGCCTGTATTCTCCGTCCCGAAAACCAATTTGAGCCATGAAGCTTTGGCATAATCCTCACAAAGCCCTCCGTGTTATTCAGCTCTGGTTACCAAGTAAGCCTGAAGCTTTACTGAACAATGAGCTGAACACACGCATGATAACAAAATGTTGTATGAATGCGATTCATGAAGGGACTTAGCACGGAGTTGTGTGTCTAATGCATTACAGACAATTTATATTCATGTTGGTTATACTTCTGACTTTCAAAGCACTTTATTTTCTTATCTCTAAGATAAGAAAGCACTTTATCAATTCCATAAGGGGATTAACGTGTATCTGTTGGTAAAAATTTGGAATCAAGATTAAATGAGAACTTATTACATGCAAAACAAATACATACAACTCATGGCTTCGATACAGTTGGGTCAGTTAACAGAAAATGTGATCCTTATTGACTCAAAGCCCTTATACACCAAGAGCGACGTGAAAAGGCGACGGTTAATTTTTTTTAATGCATTTGTAGTAGTAGTAAATGATGCCATACACATTCAGTGCGAATGTTCGCTATGCGAAAATGCTAAATATTTAATTCTATTATAATATTAATATTTATTATTCTATTTTATTAAATGGTCAATTTCTTTAACTTTCGCCTGGCGATGAAATGGGTTTAACCAATCACAACAAGCTATTGATGTCACATGAAAATAGCGGTGCTGTTTACGTTCCACTCAGCTGGTAAAGCTATAAACACCCAAAAAGTATACAGAAAAGACATCACATGGGAAAGTATCTCTGCAAACATAGGTATGATTACAGTAAGTAAATAGGCCTAACAATTTTGACAGTTGTTTTTTATAACAAGAGTGCACCTATAGGCTACACAAAGTCACAAACTGTAGAGAACACATTCTCCAACTCGCCACAGAGTCCGCCTCCAGATTAGTGCATCAGCAGCAGGCTTCATACTAGAGGTCTTCACGGGTCAACAAAATTGGACCCAAACTGAAATTAATCAAAGTATTTCTCACTCGACTCGATTTGCATAAATTAAAAACGTATACATTAAGATCCGGTCCGAACGGACCCGATGACAAACAGACCCGTACCCGAGAAGTACGTGGATTTTTTAAAAAACAGATCCATGCCTGTTCGGGTCCAAAAGATCTGCTGAGTAGGCCTACCAAAAGAATAAACAGAACCTTAAAATGATGTTGCAACAGGCGACGCCATGTCGCCAGCAATAGTCAAGAAATAGTGCAGAAAAGTTGGCTGAGGAAAGCACAGATTCCCACACTCACACTGCCGTCAAATGATAAAAGGAAGCAAAATAATTTTGGTCATATTTTATTGAATCATTTAGATTTACTAACGGAAGCCAAAGCCGGAACTATTTAATGTTTCAATTTGTAATTCCTATCACAGACACTGCTGCACGGACCATGGTCAGATCCACAAGCATTATATATTAAGCTACATATAATAATGTAAACATATTAATGAATTATCGGGTGCAGTTTGTAAATACCCGAGAATCATAGCATTTATTTCAGTCTCGGAGGACCCGTGAAGACCTCTATTTCATACACCCGGCACCAACAGTCCACCGCATAAAGCACTCTTTTCTTCTAAGCCACTTTTTGTGGAATTATGTCTGAACATTTGAAATGACACGTTGCGTTCAATAAGACATTCTTTATAGGGTTTTATTTAGGATTGATCAATTAGCCCTCAGATTTCCCTGCCACCAAGTGAATGCTGTGCAGTGTTTGTCAAGACTCAAGATACCGTTATTGTGTGAGTTCTACACTGCATGGTATGCACTCAGATATATTCAGGCAAGCTCTGGGCCAGCCTATAGGTCCATTAAGAAGGGGTTGCTAAGGGGCCTGCAGCTCTCTGGTATATGGTAGCTCCTGCAGGCATTAGCAAGAGAATCTCAATAGGACACAGAGCCCTGTACAAGACCAGTGGGGATGTTAGCTGAGGCAATAAGGTTGGTTTCTCCTGGGCTTCAAGTTTGACCGCTCTGTCTTGAATGAGTGTTTCACTGTAGATCATGTGATTATTTCTACACACAATTCACAATTCACCTTGCTATAAAAGAATACGTATGCGTCATTTACATATTTTGTTTACTGGTTGAAACTGTGTCATCACGAATTGTATTCTTTGTCATTCAGATTTTTTTGAGACATTATAACAAATAGTTCAAAGCCATAATTCATCATTCTAAACTTAGTGCACCACTGTATGCAGTCAAGTTTGGCACATAAACATTCTTCAGAGTGCATTGAATGAAAGCCTTTGGGACCTTATCAATATTAATATTCAATATTTCATATTCAGCTCCTCCTGCTTGAGCAGTGAGATTGAAACAGTTGGCAAAAAGACAATATTATTTGCAAAATTCACAAATGACCTGCTTTCTTTACACATTTGCTGTGATCAACCCAAATAATGTATAATGCTGATCTTTGATCTTTCTTTTTCAATGTGTACAGTATGTGTAACTCACAACGCATAAGGTTACCAGGTTAAGGCTATGTCTTAACTGTGAATGATGAAATAACAATTTCTGTTTACTGAAAGATACTACTGGCACATTTAATTCAAATATTGTATTGTTGAATAAATGAACAATTACTGTGACCACAAACACATTTTTGTATAAAAAAACAATATTTACTTATGCATCCTGGCTCTTCTGTCCCACAATCCTCCTTACAGCCCTGTATGAGCAAGAGGGTCAAAGTTCAAAGTGCATTGTATGAGTATGTTACAATGGTATGCATATTGCATGTAACAGTACTTTGTAAGGGCAACTACAGTATGTACTAATAAAAAAAAAGGTATTTGAGAATGCAGAACTTTTACAGAAACAAAACAGCTATTCGTGGAGGAGATGCAAAGCATCTCAAAACAAATGTATGGAACAACAGCAGGAGAGAAATCAATAACAAGGAGAGAGGCGTTTCTTGAAGAAACTTCCCGGTCAAATGAACGTCTCCTAGGACAGCTATTTGAAAGCCACATGTCTCTCAGGCAGCTCCACATACACATTGTCAAACTCCATTCTAGCATCCTAATCATCCCCAGCTCACATTTCCCCAGGCCCATGCAGCAGCCAGTTCAGTGTGACTACGCCATACATAGATTAGTTAAATTACAAATGTTCAAAGGTAAAGATTAAGATTGTTGAAGGACCCATTCATCAAACATTTGGTTAGCTAACTACACTAAGTTTGAACCTATTTCAAGTTAGTCTTATCCGAGGTCATTGAAACAAACTTAACAAAAAAGGTATAAGGCAAGCATATTGCCCAAACTAAGTATTGTGTGACGGACACTTTTTGTTTCAGACATTTCTGAAATATTGTGACTCTGATAAAACATTAACTTTTTTAACCTTTTTTTGCTTTAAAAAAACAAAAAAACCTTTGAGTTGTTTTATTCAAGACGCTGTAAAAAATGAAGATGCCCTGTACGAAGTTGGAAGTGGGAGACCATATGTCTGGTCAGTGCCTCCCTCACAGTGTCACTAGCATTGTACTGATGGTTCATTTGCTGGTTAGGCTAAGGATAATGTGCAGTGGGGTCAGTGAGTCCCTCCACCCAGTTGCTGTTGGAGAAATCGTTCTCTCTCTGACAAAAATGATGCAAGACACAGCAGGTAGCGATCATGACTGGTGCAAATGTAAAGTGAACGGCACTCCTTTTTAGTAGTACATTCCACTTTGACTTGAGGATGCCATAAGTAATTTCTTCACCCACACGGGCTGAGCTGAGGTACACGTTAGATTATTCCTGTTCTGGGGTCAAGTCAGGGGAACTGATGTAGGCTTTAATCAGCCAATCAAGAAGTGGGTATGCAGGGTTACCAACAATTTAGAAGTTTGACAGCTTCTCCCTCGATGTTCTTAACACAATAAAGAGGGAGAAATTAGGACATTTATTGTTTAATTATGTGTTGATGTGCAGGGACAATATTTAGATTTTGTCAGCAACACTACAAATTTGCACAAATCAGATAATGAAGTGTGCCAATAAATAAATGTGTGGAATATCACTGCAAACATAATCATCAGCTAATTTAAGACTTACCGTTGGTAGGAGGTGAGCCCTTTGGAAGAGGTCAGCCTGGCGCAGAGCGTTTGCATCATGTGAACACCCTGGCATTTTACAGGTGATGCTCCTAAAACTATCAATTAATTTGCATATCTTTGTCAAATTCACTCACATTTAGACTAGATGTTTAAGGTTGTGCTTATTTTACCCAATTTATACTGTTAATCTACAGCAATAAACCATATATGATCTCTAAAAATCAAACTTCAATGAGAAAAATAGCAGTAGACAAGACAAGATATATTACCAGCATTTGTCATCCACTACGGCTTGTAGGACATAGGAAGGCCAGCCTTTTCTATTTACAAAGTCTGTGTAGCCATCTAATGGAGGAAGGATTGGAATGTGTGTCCCGTCTATAAATCCCATTACTTAATATGGATAAAATGCATTGCCTTGAATCTTCTGGCGATTGCTGACGCTCCTCTTCATTTGGCATCCGGATCAGATTCAACATGTCCTTACAAAACATGTATATGCATTTCTTGACTGTGCTCTTGTGAATGCCGAACTGTGAATGCCGAACTGATTGGAGACAAAGCGATATTCTGACCCAGCTCCCAAGTCTAAGGGAATGGGAGCTCTGATGGTGACTTGATCTGGAGCCATAAATACCACCTCAAGTTCACTCAATTTTGTAAATGATCGGAGCATCATCCGAAATGTTTGTGTCCATTCAAGATCGTAAAACTCCAACAACTCTATCCCACCAGTCTTTGCTGTGGATTCTTGTCCATAGATGTCTGGTCTTACGAGGAGGCAGGGGCAGCTCGTACAAGTGGTACCATGTCCCACTTGTAGTTTTGATGATCTACCATCACCAAAAAGGCCAGTTTCTTGTGCTCGCCTTTTTCTCTTCATTGCTTCCAGTAGGAGTAAGCAAATGTTGTTATTGTTTCATTGCTTTATTAAGAGAAACACAAAAACGGCAAATCATATGCTGATCAGACTATGTGCATCCATCTTTAGCTAATAGCCTATACCGCCAAAGAAGGAACAGAAGACAATTGAATGATCTGCGCATGTCACAAAGCTGTTGCTATTCCGATGCGTCGGCGCATGTAAACACCAGACCTGATTAGGTGACATGTAAACCCGTAACCCGAAACTGTCAATTGGAAAGATTCCTTTCGGAAAGACAAAAAAGTGTCCATGTAAACCTTTACAAAAGTTAAAGCAGGCTTGATATAGTATAGCTACTCTTAACACCGAGCCAACATGGATTACTGTATACGAGTCCAACTAAACAAAGGAGAATTATGATACAAAGGCTCGACATCTAGGCATCCGACAGTTCATCTTTGTTAGGGTAAGGGGTGGAAAACACAGGTGAGCCATATGACTTGCAGTGTTACTGCAGCTTTATGACCAGTTTAATGAGATCTATTGAGAGTTGGGCCTCTCATTTTGTTCATCGCCTAAACACTACCTCGTAACCCACAGTGGTCTTGTACTCATACATTTCCGCTTCACTCCATTGACCAAATATAGATGGATACATTTGCTGGAATGCAGGAGAAGAAATTCATTGTGCCCTATCTTGTCACAATAATGATATACATTTTTTATTGTTTGAATTATATAGGCCTGCACTCATCCTTCTCTGCCATCATATCTTGCTTTGCTTGCTACCACTTTATAAATGTGTTTTGCTTCTATCTTGAGGCACTCTCATATGACAACACATACCGTAACGCCTATCTTATGCACGTTTGCATACGCAGGTGCATGCTTTGCAAGACACTCCAGTCGCACTTCGCTGAGCTGTATGGGCTTCCTTCCTCGCTCAAAGACCACTGAACAAAAGATGGCCTCCACGATACACACTATAGCCCACATGGAGGTCACATAGAGGACACTACCTGCATATTTGCTGCTGCATTAATTTCAGCGTTGCCAGACCATCTGCTTGGCATTTGTAGACACACAGCAAGCAATAATTAATGAGTTGGACCATGGCATCTATTGTTCTGTCTTCTTTTGTTTCCACTTTTGAATAAGCAGGCACATTTCTATTCGCCTCTCAGATCAAAGTTTAATAAATGAACAGCAGGCTGGGTCCAGATGAGAAATAAGACATGGGTCTTGCCCTCATACTGTTGCTATCCTATTGTAGTAAGATGTGACTTTGTGATGTGTGTGAACATTATTTTTTTAATTGTTATTAAATACAACCTAAAAGCAAAATAAACCTTTGGGCACTAAATCTGTATGTCAGACTTTACAGCTTCATCAATGTATTGTCAGTGTATATAAAAACAATTTGTGTGTTTAGAAAATACAGTGTATATATACGGTATACGGGATATATTACTGTGTGTGTGTGTCTGTGTATATAATGCCTTTCTGAAGAGCCCCTGTCTTCTCAGCATGTCAAGTATGTCCAGTCATTGTAGAAGCCTTAACGATAAGAACTGAGTGAATCACTTCAATTGTGTCGGTGATTGCAGTGAGCCCATTCTCCATGTTTTAATCAGCCCATTCTTCACATGAAAAGAGGGGGGTAGAAAGAAGCCTTTCATTTTCTCCTCCTAAAAGAAACTCAATTAAGAAGCCCCTACAGGACGCGTTAATGCAGTTGGTGCGATGAAAGAAACAAAGGTTGTAAATATTTCTGTACATTTGTTATCTGTTTATCCCCACGTCTTTATCTCGGCGGTGTGTGTCTCGTTATCCTGCACCTCGTGGCTACCTGCTTATGTTTCATTTGTTCCAGGAGACACTTCTGGTTACACACCACACAGACATCTACGTAATCCCACGTGTTTAGAACTGCATTTGAGTATATGTAAACTGTCTACATTTTACGGAGTATACATGTTATAATTGACATTGCCTGCATCTCTTTTGTAACACAATTATTATCAACACAATTAAAAGTGAGGGAACATTTGTTTAGCATTTACTGTAGTATGCACAATGAGTGCAAATGTCATATTATATGTACAGAGTACAGTATAAAAGCTGAATTGAGCACACGTTTAGTCTGTACGCCCAAGGATGAGCCCAATATATAAATGTACTCCCTTTTTAAACAAAAAATCCATTAATAATAGCCGCAATGGAGTGCCCTCACACGAGACAAAAAATGTCATGCTAATTAGTGGGAAAAATATGATCACTAACAGGGGCTGCTATGCTGTGGGCTCTTTTCTGAATTATCATGTAACACAGTGGAAGCTATTCTTAATCAGTGTTCACAGAGCGAGGCGGCTGCTTGTGAAGGTGAACTTAGCTAATGGAGAAGGGTGTGATTGCTTGACACATCTCTCCTTGGGGTAAATCAAGAAAAGACTAAAGGAAAGGCTGGTAATGCTCGGGTGAAATGTTGGAGAAAGGTAACTATATGGGTTTGTCCTATAAGGAAGGCAGCTGCCTGTGAAATCCCTATGCTTTGAAGGCAATGGTTTGGCCAGAGGTGACTGCAAAGGAATGTGGTTTTAGACAGGCTTTTTAAAGCGGAATGATTGTGCCTTTTCCAGAAGAACAATTCACTAGTTTTCTGAACTGGCCAAATAAAGCCCCACTTTTTCCTGTTGTTCATGCTTGCACTGTAGTTAAAGAAAGTAAGTCTTTAAACTCTTTAAACGTTGCCTTAGTAGGCTACTATCAACTATATATATGATGTATAAAGTAGATTTATATATCATATATATAGTTGATAGTAGCCTACTAAGTATATTAGGTTTTGTATATATTGCCATATGTACAGTATATATCACGGTTTTGGTCTTTGTTTCATAGCCAATACACCTCTAATATTGTTCTTAGTCATGGATTAATTAACCCCCATCACTACGATGTAGAATTTGCGGGATAACAGCGAGTGTATTGCCTTCCAATAATAATATCACATTTGATTTAATAACAGTAATTTGTAGTTAAAGTGTAATTTTGCTGAGAAATTATGCTCGTATACAAGCTGCTACACGCTCTGTTGTGAGTTGGCCTGTCGTAGCACCTTAGCATTCATGTGGCTCTCTCACGCACATAGAATCTTGAGGTGTGTAAACATCCATGTCCAACATTAAATATAATTTGTCCCAATGCCCTTACGTTACTTTTAAACGTGTCGAGCTGATGTCTGTGTGCGTACAGTGTGGTCTGGTTCCAAAGTGCTCTCTGCGCTTCTCCTGCTTGCATCGTGTAACTCTTCCCAATATCTTTTAAAGTGTTCCTCTTTAGTGTTCCAAATGGCTGGTGATTTAAAAGGTTTCTGTACGATATTTTAAACATTAATATAGCAGCAAACAACTACTAATCTAAGCTTTTCTGTTATTTGTTTACATAGCTGAGCTGGCACAATGTTAGCCTGTGCATGCCCATGTTGTCTGGCACACGGAGCATTTGTTTTGCTGAGATTCTGGGGCGCTTAATGTAAAATCTTGCGGCAGAAAGTTATATAGAAAGAAAAAAGTGTAAAGTTTAATAGAACAAATCTAATAAAGGCTCAAATACCAAGGTCTGAAGCTAACTGTGGATATGGTGAATTGTTACACCCTTAATATATACAGTATAAAATACATTATTAGAGGCATCTTTTCACAAATATCAGACTTGGTGGTATCCTATCTCAAAGTCTACATCAATGTATGTTTACTGAAAATAGCTTCAAGCGCACAGGTTAAATGCTCTGCATTAGCGCTTTCATCCAACGCCCTACGTTATTTTGCCTCACACACACATTCACACACCGATGATGATTGCTGCCATGTAAGGTGCAACCTTACAAGCAGTTAGGGGGTAGGGGGCTAGGCATCTTGCTCAAGGATGCTTGCAGGTAGGTCAACACTGGGGCTCGAACCCACGACCTTCTGGCTGGGAGACCCAGAGCGCTAGACCATCCTGCCCCCTTCACTATTAATGGGGATGCATACCCTAAGCTCTGCCCCCTTGAAGCCAGAATTACACGCAGTGACACTTGCTGAAGCAACCATGGAGGACTAAAATTGAAGAGCTACCTCATACTGTTGTAGCTATGGCTGCAGAGCAGAGATGAGGAGGTGAAGGGAGTTTAGAGTACGGAGATTTCGTATCCATGCTTGACCATTCTACGCCCCTTCTTGATGGATCTCTGTGTGGGTCTCTGAATGCTATGTGACAATGAACTATATTTACTGGTTAATACAATCACAATGTCTTTTTAAAAATTGGTTGGGGGAGATAGAAAGTAATCTACGAAGGCCGTGGTGTGTAAAATTGGATTTTCCATAGGCGACACAGTAAGGAACAGTTGTCGATAGAGGTGGGTTCACACTGATGTATACTGTAGACCGACCTCTCCTGCAGAATTCACTAGCAGATAGAGCTTTAAGAGAAATAACAATGCATAGAGCATTCATCAGTTTCAGACATTATTTTGTTAGAGTCCTCTTGTAGTATTAACTTTTCACTTTCAGTGCTTGAGTGTGTCAAGAATAGCATCCTGGAATAGCTCCCCCGCCTCTCGTTCGACCCATAGAACTATATAAATAACGGTTATACCTCATCAGTGTACTAGCCACTTGCCTGCAGACGT
>JAODOY010001343.1:0-12925 GCA_025399855.1 Forbesichthys papilliferus
TCTGGGTGTTGGACTACCAGTAGGGGGCAGTATAGTCTAGTGGTCTGGGTGTTGGACTACCAGTAGGGGGCAGTATATTCTGGTGGTCCGGGTCTTCCACTCCCTGCTGTACTGTGGGTCATGGGTTCAAGCGTAAACAAGATGCCTATGTTTGTGAATTGAATAGTTTAAAGCCATTTAGGCCTTTCTTATTGGAGTATGTGGTACATGCTGCCCTCTTTTCTCTGCGCTAGCATACTGACAAGGTCTTTGTGATGCCCAAGATGCCAGACTGCTCTTAGTACTTACTTAATATAATTGCCTCTGCAAGGTGTTTGAATATACTGTGCTTGTCCTATTTGGCATACGAGATGCTAAATAATGTGGCTGGTATGGAAGTCTATTTAGCAGGGAACATGTGTCGCGTGACGGGGTCCGCAGCAAAGGGTGCATTGTGGTTCCAAAATAACATTTGATTAACACATGACTACTGTGTTGTGGGCCACATGGGGAACTGGAGAGCAGCGTTCTGTAGCAGGTGTGTGCTCTAAATCTCTCTCTCTCTCTCTCTCTCTCTCTCCAGGCAGTGCATTGTGCTCTCCATGTTGATGGACCAAGATAATGACACCCTGCCTCGCTCTGTATTGCAAGAGATGGCAGGTAGCTGCTTGTCAATAAACCAACCATACAGTAGATATGACCTTCTAAATAAACCAACACGTGTCGTGAAAGGTTGAGATCAGTGTATGGCAGTAATTAGACTACATGCAAGCTCCTGTACGTGTCTGTGTGAGTTCATGTACGTAGTATAAATTGTGTGTACACTCGCTTCAGTTGGAATTTGTCTGTACTGTAGAGCAGGAACTCTGCAGTAGTTAATTTCCTTATTTTCCACACACATTACCTACTGTACCGTGGTGTCATCGTAATGCAATAATCTGGTAGTCCACCTTGAGGATGTGTGTATCTCTGAGGAATACGCTTGCTAAGAGGCTAGGGGGCTTTGTTTAAGTAATGAAAATCATTTTCACGAATGTGTTTGCTGTGCGCTGTGTGATCTATACAGCGCTGCTCCGTGCAGGGGGCTAATGTTCCCAATTTATTCCCTACCACTAAAGATGCACTTATTAGGGATGCAGGCCACTTGGTAAGTGGGCTAGTCTATCTCGGCACGTAGACCGCAGCCCTGCTCTCCACACTGCGCTGCACAGCCCGTGTTTGTATTTGTGTTTGCTTCCAGCTCATCCATCACTCCACCGCAGTCTCCCTCATTCCCTCTCTCCCTCTCTCCCTCTCTCCCACACCCTCCCCTTTCCTCCCACTCCTTACTCTCTCTCTCGTTCTACAGCATTGCAGCTAATGTTACACTCAGTAGCAACTAGGGATGCAGAGGTTAGACATGTTGATGGTACGATTATAGTCTGAGGAATAATCATTATTATGCAACACTAGCAATGGAGACGTATCTAATGCCCGACTCTTAACTCACTGCTGCTCATTGATTGTTTCCTCAGTCTGGAAAAATACATTGCTACTATCCTGTGTGGGGGGGGAGGGGGGGTTAATGGGGATGCAGGCGCCCCCTTATTTTCTATTTTCAGGGGGTTCCACGGACCTTTCCCTGGACTACTAAAAATATTGGTTCTGGTGTAATTTCTTAAAAGGATGAAATTCAAATAAAGTCAGAAATGACAACCTGACATGTGAACGTAGGCCTACTGTTGGCTATTAACGTTAGCAAACCAAAGAAAGTGTAATATAATTCAGGCAGATTTGATGTGATATATATTTGATATAGCTAAGGCACCACCATCGTGATGCCAGGACAGAAATCATTCGAGACTTTGATGAGCTTTGATGGGTCTTGAGACCTTGTAGCGATGGCAGTGCCAGCCGGGCGGCTGAGGTCGTAAAACAAAGTGCTCTTGTCAGGACCTGGACCCGAACCATTGCTTGGAGGCTTTAGGCAAGTATCTTTACTGCCTTGTAAGCCAGTACCAGTGTCTTGAATTTGGGAGAACTTGGGTTGCCAGGCGGGCTGCAGCATTTTGAACACGCTGTAAGGGTCTGTATGTCTCTCTATCTTTCTCTCTCTCTCTCTCTCTCTCTCTCTCTCTCTCTCTCTCTCTCTCTCTCGTGAACATGCGTGCACCCATAAACAGGGACAAGCTCTTCTGTTGAGGGGTTCAGAGGTCGTGCAGGACCCAGGGTTGGGCCATTGTGGGCACACCTGGGAGGTAGTCCTTGAGCGGGGCCCATTCATCACCACGGAGCCCTGAGCAGATTGGATAGACGACCTCTGACTCCCCAGCGCCGCTCTGCTTTGTTGTCAGAGCGGCGACCATGGGGAACACCGCTCTCAGAAGGCTTGACAGAGTCCTGCATGTACCTCTCCCCTGTCGGCCCTGTCTCTCTGTCTTTAAAGGTGGAGTCAGTGATTGCATGCCAGTGCACTTCTTTACGTCTCTGCTAGCTGCCCGCTCTGTGTGCACAGCCCTGGGTCTGTAAGGGAACAATAAGTGGTGCAGGCCGCACCGCTCTAGTCTGGCCTTGTTGTGTCCAGTATTGTTAGCATCACCACTCCTCGTCAGGCGTCAGCATCGGTTAGCTCCACAGGGGAGCGTTTGCCTCACAGTTTACGTAAATCGACTGCATACACCTTCCAGCCACTTAAGGTGCTGTACAGTGGTGCAAGGAGCCATCTGACCACTGGGGGCAGGTAGGGTTGGGTGTCTTGCTCAGGGACACCTCCACACCTCACCTGCGCCACCTCCTGCTGCCGGCGGGCGCTGAGGCAACGAGGCCCAGCAGGGAGACAGCGATCACATTCCACTTGGCGATGCAGAGGCTGTGAGGCGAGCGCTTGCATCACGCACCTCTTCACTATCCACCTGGCCCCTCCAATGACCGCTCTCCTGCCTCAAGCTGCTTCTTCAAACGCCCTTTTATCTTTTCTTACGCATTAAGCACTTTATTATTTAGATGTATTGATGTTGGCATGGTAGTAGTCATGGTGACAAGATCCTGTGATTATTCTAATAGAGTAATGTTTGCTTACAATTGACCTGTCCAAGAAATTCACTACTTGTAAGTGGTTTGAATAAAAGCTGTGAACGTAACCTCCTCCTCCTCTGCTGCGTTGCCTCTCCCTGCTTCGTCAGCAAGCCCTCCAGATGGGGGGTCTGCTTCTGGTTTGTACAGCTGACCGCTGGAGATGCAGTGACGCTCTGTGCCTCTATGGCATCTACGCCCCTGATGGAGCCGTTCATCGATGAAGTCAGAAGTGTTCTCACCCAGTTACTCTTGACGATGTGGGTCGTTATGAGGTTGTAGCTCTTCTGGGGGAGATGGGAGGAGAGAGCGGGGGTGTGACAGATGAGCAGGTGATGACATTCTAACGTGCAGGCCTCTCTCTCCCTCTCTCTCCCTCTCTCTCTCTCTCTCTCTCTCGTTCTCTCCCTCTCTCTTGCTCTCTAGGCAGAGGGAGTCTCTTTGAAGATAGGAATGGAATGGGAAGGGTGGGGGTGTGTGTGGGTGTGTGTGGGTGTGTGTGTGGGGGGGGGGTGTGGAGCGCCTTCAGGGCCTCCAACAGCCATTGAGGTGCTTTCCCAGCGTGTGAATGAGGGCTTCCACTGTATCGAAGCCTCCACTGTGTTGAAGCCTCCACTGCGATGACGTTGAGGTCAAGCGTGTTTTGAAATGGTGGTAGAGTGAGTTGAAATAATGCAAACGGATGGAAAACGGCGACTGGTTAAACGCTGTGCATTAGTGTAAACCACTAGAGGTTTTTTAGGGCTCCAACAGAGAGGGAATGCTCCTGCTTATAACTTACACACAATTAAAACATCTGCGCTTTGTGGCATTGATAATTGTATATCCGGCCATTTTCACACATTGTTCCTGGTAAATTACCTGCATGACTTTGCAGGCATCATTAGCTGTTTACATATATTGTCACAAAGTCTTGTGATTGGTTTGCTTACTCCACGTGAACACTTCTTACGTCAGAATTAAGTGCTTGTCCCTGCATTGCTCCTGCTTTCGTTCACATCTCAGCCTTACCGGTGGTTTCCCTTTCACAAGGTGGGAAATTGGGGCAGCAGATAAACAGCTTTATCAACCCCTGTTACCTTTCACACATGCCCCCATGGAGGAACAGTCCCTAAAATACAGGCATATATGGCAGGTGTGAAAATGGATTATGATTGTATACCAGGGAAACCTCTACATTTAAGGAAAGCTTGACGACTCCCTCGTCTAAATTGAGAAGTAACATTCCTGAAGTAAATAAATGTTCGAACTATGTGCTTGAACAAAACTATGAACTTTTGTGTTGCGAGGAGCTGAACTCAGAAATCATAAAGAATTGTTAGCAATCTTTCATTTCAAGCTGATCTACCTTAATAAAACTAGAACCCAACTAATAATGCTGCGAAAAGACGTCCTTCTTTAAACTGTCACCCTCCAATACCGGTGTATTTAAACCTGCGTTAACGCCAACAAAATATGAATGGACTTAAATGGAGATTGCGCTACAATACTTATTATAATTACTCACTTTCATTTGCTCTGCCTCGGGTGGTGTTACCGCGGAGATACTTTAGTAGGAGCGCTTATTTTGCTGCAGCTGATGTCCTGAATGAAAATACGGCAGAACTGTTCTCATGTAGAAATGAGATTGCATACAGGTGCATTGTGGGTCTTGTTACACCTGCCAATATTCATGATAATATTATGGGGCATTACCTCCCCCTGCTGGCTAAATAATATAATTGTACACACATTGGTGCAAGTCACATGAGCCTAATGATTTTCCATGTAGCCAGCTCTGTCTGACTGACAACTCTCTCCTTGGCAGTAACAAGATCCTTGCGGTAGCATCCTAGTGTGTGTTCGCACGTGTGTGCACGTGTGTGCACGTGTATGTGTTTGTGTGTGTGGGACTGAGCGAGTGAA
This sequence comes from Forbesichthys papilliferus, assembly GCA_025399855.1. Lineage (NCBI taxonomy): Eukaryota > Metazoa > Chordata > Actinopteri > Percopsiformes > Amblyopsidae > Forbesichthys > Forbesichthys papilliferus. The sequence continues at coordinate 4,936 of JAODOY010001343.1, forward strand.
TGGAGTATATCTGGGATCGGGGCCAACAATGGTCCCTGCGTCCTGGAAACCAGAGCCTCCTCATAAATAAAACAACGTGCAGAAACCTCAGGCCTCGGCCTTGTTACAGCTGCCAGCTCCATCGCCAGCACATAATATATTAATTGAGTCTTCTCCTTATCTGTCTGCTGCTCAAAGGGCAGGGAAGGCCTCGGTCCCATTATCGCCAGCGTTGGTTAGTGTCTGTTGAGTCTGTTAGCTTGTATTAGCATTTGTTAGCGCCTGTTAGCGTTGCTACTCTACCTGCTACAAGACACCTCAAGTCATTAGAGATTTTAGTTTTTTACTAAATTTCAATATTTAATTTCAATATTTAGCTCAATATATTTCCCTCCATCTTGGTGAAGCTTCGTAGGTTCATAGCAGAATAAAACGTGGGGAAAAAGAAGAGCAGCACATTAAAGTCCCTAATCAGCTCTATTGGTTTCAATGAACTTCTTCCCGACCAGATGTGTTTCATGTTGAATGGTAACTGCATCTATGCAGAGCTCTTTCATAACTTTCAGTCCTACAGTCACTGTAGGACTGTGTTGGTCAGGCTTGTGTTTGCAGTGTCCATGTTTGATTTCACATGAGATGTCAACATCCCTTGGACGGCACTTTCCAGCAGACAAACACATTTTTGCAACCTCTTCCTCATTTTCAGGAACGTTAACGGCAATTTCCATTTTTATACTTATACAAATAAAGTTGCTGACAAAGACACATAGTAACTAGTGCGTGCGTGCGTGCGTGTGTGTGTGTGTGTGTGTGTGTGACCATCCTGTACAGCGCTTTAAGTGTCAGGAAATACAAAGTGCTGTTTAAATCCATCCATTTACCTTTTCCTCCCTCCTGCCTCCCTCTACCCCCCCCGCCCTCATTAGTGGTGACAGGTGAAAGTCCCGGGGGGGATTCATTCGCCAAGCAAGGGTCCCCCGAGGGGTGGGGAGGAATAATTTAAGGCTTGGGGAGGAGGGGGGGTATTGCAGAGAAGCCCAGCAGTGTGTCCTGCTATGGTATCTGTCTGGTGTGTGTGTGTGTGTGTGGGGGGGTCCCTAGTGTGGGCACTTTAAAGCACCACTGGGGCTCATGGAGAGGTGTGTGTGTGTGTGGGGGGTGCTTTGGGATAAACAGTTATTCTGCTTGGCTGACATAACACACACACACATAGATACATCATACACACACACACACACACACACACACACACAGATACATCATACACACACACACACACACACACACACACACAGATACATCATACACACACAGATACATCATACACACACACATACAGGTACATCATACACACACACACACATTTCTGTGCATGTATAGGCTATACTGTAGCAATGTACTAATAACGGTTTATGCTTACGTGCACACTGGTACCATAAAACACACAAACACACACAGGGCTCTGCGTTGGCAGTGCCTCAGGCAGAGAACAAGGGCATCGCAGGCGGAGGTGGACCTCCCACCAGCAGAGGGCAGAGTGAGGAGGAGGAGGGGATGGGAAATCAGTAGCTAGCTCGTATATGTACATGGTAAGCAGCTAATTAAGGGCTTCAGCTGCTGCCTGTGGAGGTTGTGTTTGACCTGTGACATCACGCAGGGGTCTACACCCACCTCCAGGAGAGAGGCAGCCGCTGTCCTGCTGAATGTACAGCTATGTGCTGCTATGGTAACAGACTCTGGTAGCACGACGCTGCTGCTATGGTAACAGTCTCTAGTACCCAGGGTCCGAAATGAACACCCACCAAGCGCCAAATGTGGTTCGATTTTCTGTTTGGCGAGTACAGTGTAGAGACTATCCGAGTAAATGTTTGAACCGAGTTTCTCGTACCGCACACATTGAGTACGAGTTTCTCGCACCGCACATACGCACACCGCACGCACACCGCACGCACGCACACACACCGCACGCATGCACACACACACACACACACACACACCGCACGCACGCACGTCAATCCGTGAATACACGCCCCTACTCTATCTCAGATTATCTCAGACTGGCTCTCTCTGACCTCCTAAACCAATCATCTGATCATTTCTTAACAACAAAGCAGAAAGAGCCAATCAGAGAGAGCAAGGGCAATATTCATGCGATGTTTGAAACAACCAGGAAGAAATATCCATTGTCTTAATCATGAGTTTGAAGTATGTGTATGTGTTGTATTTTAGCGAATATCTTACACAAACCACCTACGTGTGAAATAGGTTTTTGTATGAAAAGGTAGTTCCAAGTATTGCTAATTCAGCAGTGGCACTCGCATATGGGCTCTTATACAGAAATAGCCGAGTCGAACAAAGATATGTTTGTACCTTTTTGTGTTATTACATTACACAGTATAAAAACGGTATCAGTTCAAATGTGAATGGTATCCAGCCAGCCCCACATGATGCAGTCAGGCTAAATACATGCAGTGCCAATCTTCAAAGGGAATAAACCTTTCAAACAAAAAAGAAATGTATGTGAGCTTTGGAGGTTTGTAGATTAAAGAGTTGTACGAGGCTGACTACTATATAAGTTAGTAGATAGGCCTACATCACTGTGGTGATGAGTTGTGCTGTCATGTGTTAGTACCCAAATGAAATACTAAAACATAGTTCAATTATTTTGACCATCTATTTCATCTATTTCTACCAGCCACCTTGGCCGGTGACTCAAAAAGTTAATTTGGACCCTGCTGGTACCACAAGGCTGCTGCTATGGTAACATACTGTGTTCCGGTCTTCTGCTTCCCAGCATCATAAGCAGAGGTTTTATAAGGTAACAAAGATGGAGCGTGGTAATGCATGTCAATGGAGCAACAATGCTTCTGGTCTCTTCAGTGGGCGTGTCACCAACATGTTGCTGTGGAGGCCGACGCCCAGACAGCTCCATCTACCATGCATGGCCTGGAACAAAGTGTATTTACCCCCAGCAGCTTGCTGCAGAAATACTGTTGTGGCCTCAGATTCATTGTAGGTACTTGCGAATGAATGTTACATACTCAAAATACCCATTAACGCCCCCAGAGAGAAATAACAGGCAATATACTGTATATGGTGACATCATTGACTGGCTGTGTGGTTCTGGTCTGCATAAAGGGTTAACCCCCCCCCCCCCCCTTCTTCTTCCATTTGAACCTCTCTGTTCAGGTACATCCTCTCTGGCTGCGTGGCCAGTGGGCGTTTCCCCGGTAACAGCTGTGCTTATCGTCAGCTTTAAACACTGAGGATGGGCGGCTCCCCCGCCATAGCTTGTGACGTCTCACAAGGGACGTGTGTTGCCGTAGCAACGATGCTGCGACCCCCCCCCCCACACCCTATCACCCCCCAAAACACAGACTTCACCTGCCTCTTTGCATGTGTGTGTGTGTGTGTGTGTCCAGGCGGCCATGTTTAAATCCTTGTCCAGTTTGACAGCGGTGATATTTCACACCAGTCTTCAGCACCTCTTAATGTCAGCTTCTTAAAGGGGCGCCGACGTCTTCCAGACCTCACGTAGAGTATCGTGCTGATCATCCCTTATTTGACATGAATGTGATAACCTGCAAATACTGTCTTCCTCCATTAAATTATTAAATGCACGTGCGTTCCTCTGGCGTTCTACAACATGGTTGATATAAATGAAGCTACAAAGTACAAACGCTTTACTGTATCAGTCTCAATGTTTTTGTCATTTCATTATAGTGATTCATAATTATTGTTGCGCTTTTCATCTGCTGCAAAGTATGTGTGTTGTGTGATATGGCCAGACCTCCTCTAATGGAGGGTCACTGAACACCTGGCTTATCTCTCCGCTAATCTCCCCTCACCCAACGCAATACAGCAGCAGCAGCCATCTTTGTTTTCTCAGGGGCAGGTTGGTGCAGATAGTTTAAGATACAGTACACTCTGCCCCATTTCTGTGTGCGTGTGTATCTGCGTGGGTGTGCGCGTGCAAATGTGCATATCTATTTACACACACACACACACACACACACACGCACAGACCTCATTGGACAGCTGAGCCCAACAGCTGGTCTATGCATCCTTAAGACAGTCTGTCAAGTGGGTGTTTGCATGTCTGCGTGTGTGTGTGTGTGTGTGTGTGTGCGTGTGCGTGCATTGGGTTAACAATGTACTCCCCCACTTCACTGTACTCTCCCCCCTGTCCTCCTCCCTCCTGAGCCAGGGGAGGGGGGAGGGGGAGGGTGACCCGGGGGCCTCGTAGGACCTGGGTCTCTCCTCGGGGTGGAGGCTAGTGAGTGTGTGTGCTGCTGTTCCCATATGCATCAGCCCTGCCTTGGCTGTAGGGTTCTGCATTGCAGTGCCCATTCTCCTAACTGCCTGGCTGAGTCAATGATACTTTAATATACAGTATAATGTACAGTATGCTACCTTAATATACAGTATAATGTACAGTATGCTACCTGAATACCGTGTATTGTACAGTATGCTGATTGTACAGACTGACAGGAGAGCACCAAAATATGTTTCATGTGTGATTAGCACAGTATTGGCTTGTTTAACAGATCATACCGTCAGTAGTACAATATATTAATGTAACAAACCAATATAGACAACAAACAATATATTGTACATTCAGATGAAGATATGCTTTGGCTGATAGTCTCTTTATGGGATGGATGAATTGTTAAAACATAAATAAAAACAATGTTTTTTTTTTGCATATTGTCTTGGCTCGGCACAAAGGGGAGAGATTGGTTTGTAGTTCAGTAATTATTACATCTGGTTGTGTCCATATTGCTCCCTGAGTCAGTATTCATTGGCACATGTTTCATGCATGCACAGCAAGCCAAATAGACATTGCTAGTGAAGAAGCCCTCATGACACATCCTAGGCTCAAAGCCGTGCAGCAGAATGAATGGAACATGTTCAAGCACCATTTCAAGGTTACCAAACGCATTCATTCTTTTTTCTCTCCATCCACTTGTAGGCTCTCAGCTGGTAGTTATGGTGGGGTGTGTCCCGGTGCGTCAGTGCCTGATTAGGTCCTTGTTCTGCTCTTGCGGGGCAGGCAGTTTGACCTTGGGTGTCCTTGTTCCTCCTCTGGATCCATGCGTCATACTTGGGGCTGCTATTGAGAGTGAGCGAGGTGTGACCTCCGGGGCTGGGGTGAGACATGATGTACCACCCCCCCCGGGGCTGAGATGAGACATGAGGTACCCCTCTGGGGCCGAGGGTGCACACAGAACGTGAAACTTAAGGGTCCGGGCTCCGTTCTGTTCCATTCGTGCCTACCAAGAAGTGGTGAGCTGTGGAGCCGCAATGCCGCCATAGCAGTTTTCTGCAACTCGTTTAGCACTAGTGTGTTATATAAGGCAGGGCTTGACATTACTGTAAGTATTTTCATGCTTTTTTTTTTTAATCTGTAGTAGCAGATGTCCAAAAGTTGGCGTGGTGTATAATCCTTGATGGGATTCCATCTTTTGACTCAATAGTAGGGCTACAATGTGACGCAGTGTCTATGTTTTCTATGGAAAGGAAATATGATGGCTAGAGACTAAAAATACAAGGTACAGTTAACCATATTAGTTGCTTTTGATAACAATCGCTTTGGGACTGGAATGTTGAGACTTAAAAATGTGTGATGGTGTTAGGCTAACATCTGACAATGGGGCTGCACATGTGCTTGCTAACAGGCATGCTCTCTAGTGTCTTCAATACACCAACACGTCACAGTGGAGCTAGCCTTGTCTTTTTGAAATGGAAGAAACAAAAACCACCGCAGCGTTTTAATAAAAAACTGGAACCGCGCCGATGGGCAGCGCGCCGCTCCTGTTCATAACTCACTGGTGTTCGCACCTCCGGTTGACGCCCACCTGTTTCCCCAGTGCACGAATGAAGGTTCTTTGGCTGATTTCCTTGTTCGCATGTCTCATAGAAATATTGTTTCACTCCATCTAGCCTGCAGTCGCACCTGAAACAACCTCGTCGCGGGTCCGTCAGGTTTAACTATAAAAGCCTACATTTCTTTTACATTCCACCCGCCACTGTGGCTGGTGTACAAGACAAAATGATCAAAAAGTACCCGCATTTGGCTGGTGGCTAATTTCCAGCCCTGTCTGCTTAAGTGAGACTTATTTTGAGAAATAATTGTATATATTACGGAGCTTTTATTTTGAAGTTAATAAATCTGTTTAACCAAACACAGTGGAAAATGTTGAATTTGAATGAGAGCAGAGATGAGAAGAGACAATTTTATTGTATTTTCTAACAATGTCCCTATGTGGAAGAGTTTCATTAATTTATTGAATGGCTGAACACGAGCACTGCTCATCTAGTTTTTTTATAATCTGTTACATTTAGATTCTAGTGTTTTATATTTCTTTGTTCTGTGTGATATCTGGAGTAAATGCACCTGCTGTACACAGTTGTCTCATTAGCACACCTTCATCCTCAGATTCTCAGTTTCTTTGTGAGGTGGTGTTTTGTAGCATTCAGTGTGTGTGTGTGTGTGTGTGTGTGTGTGTGTGTGTGTTGAAATGCATTGAACTTCTCATGTCTGTTTGTGTTGTATTCTGACAGGCAGTGAGGATAAGGGGCAGGTAGGGGTTACATTTGTTTAGCTGTACTAAAAACAAATACATACATAATTTATGTGTGGAGTAAAGATCAGGAAGAAATTGAAAAATCTCTGTGTTATTGTTTCACCCAGCACAAATTATTCATAGTGTGTTTGCTTTGGCAGCATTCAGATTTACAGATTTACTTGTTTACCACTTCCACACAGTGTGTTTAGCCTTGTGCACGTCTGTGACTTGTATTCAACAGTGTGTCAAGCAATCATCCAATTAATGTTTTGAAACCAGGTGTCTGTATACTGTATGTCCACGTGAGGGAGGTTACGAAGGTACGCCATTCCCTCTGCATGGCTTCTAGGGTACCCCCCATTGCTGCTACATTCTCAGAGAGAGTTATGGGTGCAGCGCTTTATAATCCTTTATTTGCATTCTGCCTCTGAACTTTCCCCCTCCCTCTCCTTTGTTACCTTCACCGTTTGTGTTACAACACAACATTGTTTTACAGCACATTGTCTTACAGCACATTGTTTTACCACAGATTGTTTTACAACATAACATTGTTTTACAACACATTGTTTTACAGCACAACATTGTTTTACAGCACATTGTTTTACAACACAACATTGTTTTACAGCACATTGTTTTACAGCACATTGTTTTACAACACAACATTGTTTTACAGCACATTGTTTTACAACACATTGTTTTACAACACAACATTGTTTTACAGCACATTGTTTTACAACACAACATTGTTTTACAGAACATTGTTTTACAACACATTGTTTTACAACACATTGTTTGACAGCAAATTGTTTTACAACACATTGTTTTACAGCACAACATTGTTTTACAGCACATTGTTTTACAACACAACATTGTTTTACCGCACCTTGTTTTACAACACAACATTGTTTTACAACACATTGCTTTACAGCACATTGTTTTACAACACAACATTGTTTTACATCACAACATTGTTTTACTACACATTGTTTTACATCACAACATTGCTTTACTACACTTTGTTACCCTGCACTCACACCGCCAGCTACAGCTGCAAAGTGACAGACCTATGTTTCTATGAGCACCAGGTGACTATGAGCGACCAAGCAGCCAACCTCGAACTTACAAAAAACAGAAAACAAACTTTCAGTGATTAAACAATCAGAGAGTAGATGTGTGTTGGCGATGCCCCTCCCTCTTCTTGGCGATGGAAAATGGAGGATAAATGGTGTGCTTCTTCATTTACCGGGACATATATTTATATGTTTATCTACAATTTACGTAGTTTGTTCATGAGTAGTGCTGTACCAAACGATTATTTTTTTGGTCGATTAATCTATCAATTATTTTTTAGATTAATCGATTATGTTTTCAATTAATCGGATAACTACATTATTGATAATATAGAAATCCAGTCGATGCCATAGGGTGCTCCCTCAGAATCT
>JAODOY010001344.1:0-12923 GCA_025399855.1 Forbesichthys papilliferus
GTGTTTGTTGTCTTCAGCAGCTTGCCATAGATCTGGCTCCCAATCATGAGGGTCTTGCGCAAGTTTGCCACTCTGATCGACAGGCACAGAGATCCACGTTTTGGACCGATCACAGCCATGTCACTAAATGTAATTGTCTTGGCTCGCTTTTTAGGTAAGGAGATTTTTGACAGGATGACTCCACACATGAAGCAATTGATAATGGCTCCTATGAGAGACTGGATAATAAGGAGTGCCACAGCACTTGGGCAGTAGGGTGTGATGGTTCGGCTACCAAAACCAATAGTGGTCTGGGTTTCCAGGGAGAAGAGGAATGCAGTAACAAGCCCAAAAACATTCTCCACACATGGATTGTGGTCAATAGAGGGGTTCTGCCATATTAGGTCTCCGTTTTTGCGGGCAATCCAGAACCACAGGAGGCCAAATAAGAACCAACTTAGGGTGAACGAGGCAATGAAAAATAATAGGACAAAACGCCACCGGATTTCCACGAAGGTGGTCCAGAAGTCAGCAAGAAAGGCAAAGTGGTTTCTATACCTCACATTACCAAATTCAATGTTGCAGCGACCATCTTTGGTCACCAGTCTGGATCTGCGAATCCTTCTTTCAACTAGTCGGTCCTGAATGAACCTCTCAATGAATTCGGCCATCTGTCAGGATCTATCAAGAGTAGACAGGCAATATTTGATTATATCTGATTCTCTGGAAACCAGATCTTTCATAAAAAATATTAAGTGAACAAATAATTGACATGTCATAGTTAGGCTTAAAAATCATCATATAATTTCCAGTTCATGCGAAATTGACTGAACAAACAATTCAGTTTTCATTAAAGACAAAGTTATATGACATAGACATACATTTTTACATAGTAACATATTTGTATATCTATTATATTTAGTTTTCATTATCATTCAAACTTTAATAGTGGAAAATATAACAAATATTTATTGTATAACTATGTCTGAAAACAGGATTAAAAAGAAAATGTGATTGATAAAAGGTGACTGATATAGTTTTTCCAAATTCAGCTCTTACTCAACTGTATATTTGACTCTAGATTAACCTCCACTGATCCAAGCACAGGGTACAGTAATATGGATTACACTAAAGGTCTCCAAGTTTTAAAATTACAATTGCACACCAGTTTGGAAATAATAAGTGTAGTTGTTTCTAGCCTCTAGGCTAAAAATAGACAGTTCCATGGCATGCTTACAACTGAACTCTGGTGTTGCAAAAGTGTTATATGCACACACTGTATCTAACACTGATTTATTCCCTATTGGAATGATTGAAGATAACATACCAGGAGGCGAAGGCACAGTAGATGTCAAGGATGTTGAGTTTCTCAGTCTGCTCTGGGTTGGCAAGTGTCCCAGGTCCTTCCTTCCAATCAGCACACTATATAGGTGTGTCTCCTGCACTGAAACAACCTTTTCTACACCTGCATGCATTTATAATGACCTTGTTAAGTGTACGCCCACAGCAACGTAAAGACCACCTTCACCCTCTACCCCACCCAGTTGTGTTGCCCAGAAGCATTACTCCAACATTACTAGCCACAATCCTTCACCATTACAACTCTGGGATGTATTTTTTTATTGTGGCATTTAAATGTTATATATGCTGTCACATTTTCACACACCAGTAAAGCTTATAAATATAGAAATTGTAATATTTTTATTGAATTATGCCATGGTTAGTGTAGGCCACTGAAGACATGAATGCACTCACAAGAGTGTGCAATATCTAAAACAAATCTACCGGCAGGATAGTAAGTTAAGTGTATTGGAAGTTGTAAATGTTTAGGTTAGACATACAGTGTGAAAAGGAATTGCAAAGGATTCAAGTTTTGGTTCACCTCTTCTATTCACAGGTAAGTGAATGGACAGGTGGTTTAGTATTGCATCATATCTTACTGTACATATCAAACAACCATTACCTTAGAGAAAGAGTTTTGACATGCACAATGCAAGAAATGGTTCAATTAATACATTACTTAAAAATGTATTAAGAATGTGTTCCTGTACAGTGTCGTACAGGGGTCATTATTTTAAAACACTTGGCTGTCACCACGTCAATGTGTCAATTAATGGCCAATAAAGGACAGATTCACTAATTTGAGATTGTATTGGAAGACATGGTTTGCTTTGCAATAGTATATCAAATAGGCACATTGATAATTTCCTATTTGCTAGCTGCTGCTTGCTAGTTTTTTCTCTGCAGAATTTTTTTTTGTTGTTTTTTAGTAATGCTGACGGCTAAGGACCAGAATGATACTGTATGAGTAGACAGTAGCTTTACAAGTATTCTGATTAATAAATGTAATGATTCTTAACACTGGAATGAATATAAATATGAATATACATATAATGAATAATGAATGGAATTAATATAAATATTTATTGGTTTTATTACTTATTTAGTTAGGACGCATTAGGACATGGACCATTTCCATGTGCCGTGTGTCTGCATGTCAATGCTTGTCTGTATAGTAGTAGTAGTAGTAGTAGTATGTTGTAGTAGTAGTAGGCCAATACAGCAACCTAACAGCTGATCATGGTGTGTTCATTTGCTAAATAGAGCTAGATAACAACATTAAAGCAAAGTGAATAAATCATTGATATATCTTGGCAGCACAATAATATTCTCAGTTTCTTTCCTTTTCAATAGGTGTACTATAATGAATGTTGGCTTTGTTGTCAGCCCATATATCAAGCCAGCAGACTTCATATTACAAAGTAACCATGTCTAGAAAAGTCCAGGATGCATTTTTATGTTATGTGTAAATGTACCACAAATACCAAATACCAAAAAGTGCAGCTTGGAAATAACAATGTCACATGACCTATTACTTGTGATAGAATAGGTAGGATATTTCCATCTGTGGTAATGGTAACATTGCAGCATTTACTGTAATGACATGAAGTCTCCCTTCCAATGCAGGGATGATTTCTGCTGCTTTTTTACCTAATTATGTATCAAGTCTGTCTGCCCTAACAAATTAGAAATATGGAGGTATAAATGTTTGTTCCGCAGTTGGTTTAATGATTAGGATTTTAAAATGCTCTCTGCTTGTAACATACAGAAATACTGTATGTATTGTACAGCCTGCATTTTAGTCTTTCACTATTTGTGGTGTGGTTTGGGTAACTACTGCTACATTAATCGCCATAGAGGTGGAAGTATATTTACTGTATGTATTGTACAGCCTGCATTTTAGCCTTTCACTATTTGTGGTGTGGTTTGGGTAACTACTGCTACATTAATCGCCATAGAGGTGGAAGTATATTTACTGTACGTACGCTGCAGTAGTAAATGTGCACTATATACCACTAGGTGGTGGACATATCTTTCCCTATCCACATTGTCTATGTGGCGTGTCATTGTCTGCAGCCTGCAGTTGTTTTAATATAATGTGTGTCATTCAGTTGACTGCTCTCTCCTTTTTCTCTGCAGCACTGATTCTTAAATTGCTAAAAAGGCTATACAGTATATTGTAAATCTAAATGGATGACAATGGTCTTCGTTTGAACTCTGTCACACACTTATATCCACCATGATGAATGAAAAAAGGCTGATTTGGCTTTCTTACTTCTTGATATGTATCAAAAAAACATTTTATATACATATAAAATAACAACAACATAAGTTTTAATATGCCCACTGTCCATCATGGTATGATGGCCAACGCCAGTACTGCAGTGAAATTCTGTTTTGAGCATAAAGTATGTTTCCCCATCAATGAGCCATAGCAAACATACAGTACACTTCTTAAACAAATACGAAAATATCTGGAACACCACGCTAGTTCAATACATTGGTTATATTATGAAAGTAGTGGGTTGTTATTGCTTTTTTAATCTTTTCAAAAGCCCAGTAAAGCATTTATTTCTGCAGGAAGTCTTTACAATGAACGATTTGAGGAACAGAACATATTAATTCACATTTCTTATGTTTGTTCCCAAAATGTTAAAATCACGGACTCAGTACAGAATATAGGCCCATTCTCTTAAGGTAAAGGCTAATTGTTTTGTGAATTTAGCCTTGTATTTGTCACATCCACATTGCACTGATCTGTGTTCTGTTGTAGGTGTGTGATACCTTAGTAAATTATTGTCTCATTCGTCCCACCTTTCCTGTCCCTGCCCTCTTGTTAATTGTCTCCTAAGTGTTCCCCCATTGTTAGTTTGTGTGTTTCCCTTTGTGAGTTCCTCAACTGTTAGCCCTTTGTTAGTGTGTCCCTGGAGTATCCCTCTGTCCAGAAGCGCAGCAGGGGAGGGTACGGGGGTAACAAAATCGACCCCCCCCCCCACTTTTGTAAAAAAAAAAATTAAAAAAGAAAGAAATGTATTATGTTTTAAATTTACGTCTGATGTCCGATGTAGCCTAACCTGAGTTACATTTGTTTATTTGCTTACTTTGATGACCATCATAAGGCAGCATTGGCTAGTCCAATATTCACTATTCAATGCCCCACCCTCCTTGGTTGTTGTTAGGCATGCAGGTGTTACGCCTAATTCGGTGTCCTGCCGAATTCAGTGACCCTTTCGAAACGAAGTATGTTAAATAAAGCAGAAAAAGCATGAAATATTTCGATAGATCTATAAATAATATTTAGAAATATCTAGACATCAATTAACCTTAAAACGATTAGGCTGGTGTAGATAAAGTAGATTATATTCACTTTTTATTCAGAAATCGCTAAAATCACAAGCTTTTTGCAGAGCAAACCACCATCGATAGCTAGTTAACCTTTTAGTAACCCTTTCCCAAACTAAAACACTTCGGGAGCGAGACAAAAAGTGCACGAGAAATCACTCACTCACACACACTAATAGATTGTACATGATTTGAGGTGGCGCATGCACACTTTCGAAAGGGTTACTGAATTCGGCAGGACACAGAATTAGACGTAACACCTGTAAAGTAAGCTAATTGCACCTGGCATGTAGGCTAATGGTGTTTGATGTATTCCAAAGGAAAACACATTTCTCAAATAATAGTTCTGAAATATCACAGAGAAGCAGACAAATCTTTTTGAGAGCTACAGTATTTTATAATTCCACGAATCTCAATGCACGATCTTGACAATTCACGTGAATGACAAACATGTAGGCTAGACTACAGTAACAACAATATCCTTACATAACATGGTAAGTCAGCCTACATTGTTTTATTTTAAGATAATGTTTATTTATGACTTCTGTTAGTTTTATTATCTTGGCTTGCTTTAGACATTTCTTTAGCAACAGGATTTGTCTCACATCAATCTGGACCTCATAATCGCACAACATGAAACTTTACTGTACCATACAGTAAAGTTAGTTTTCGTCTTGGATCATCAGATACCATACATTTGATTTCATGTTCTTGTGTGTATGTTGGTATCGCCTCTTGCTTTTTTGGGTTCAGAAAAGCGAAAAAATACGACACCTTCCTCTTAGGCTGGTAAAACCATGTGTAGTCTAAAATGTGCAACATTTCAGCAATTCCCCTAAAAGATTGACAATTCCCCTGCGCATAACATAGGTTTGTTCATTGACCGTTCTTGGAAGGGGAATATTTCATAGCGGTTTGCTTCTTTTTTTAATAGGGAGATATATAATGTCATGTATTGTTGACCAGTGTTCTTGTTGGCATGTTGACCAGTGTAGTAGTCTAGTCTATGTCATAACCATGTGTAACGATGTCAAGACATTTGCACTACAACCATAAATTACATAAATATTACTCTCAAATACTTAAACACATTCAATGGTTTAAGAGCATTTTGTTAGTGGCGAACTTGTAATGTTTTTGTCCTTCACGTGGGGGAGCGCGGTTCAATTCCCGGGTAGGACAGATTTCACTCCAGTATATTATTTTGTTTTAATAAATAAAAGCATAGTTGTACAGTATTAAAATTTTCGTCACACTTTCGTCCCCCCCACCTTAAAAACATCTCCTGTGCCACTGCCTCTGTTTTTCACCATGTTTGTCAGGTTAGTAAGGCACTGAAAAGAATGACACTCCCGCTCCCCCCAAATTTCCCGACGCTCTATCAACTTTTTCTAGTGATTCACATTTTGAATCAGCGAAAGGTAAAAGCAATCGCTAGCGTTTCCCCCAGTCAGAATCTAGGTAAAGGCTTTTCAGGCTTTCTTGCAGATTAATAGCAATTTAAAACAGCCCAAAAACAAGTAAATTGTTCTCATTGCATTTCAACATGATACCTCCAAATCACGGCAAATGGATGGATATGCGCCTTGTTGCTCGCCTGCTTATGTTTCCTATGACTCATTTGACCATTGTATTGTTAAAGCCTGCTTTCCTGATTCAACACTACGCCTACCCAACAACGACTGGTTTACGTTTTATGATAGACAATTATTCCTATAACATCTAAATTACTTCAGGTGCCATCCCCTTATCTCGGGAGATGCAGTGTCCAGGTTGGGCAATTTTAATACTGCCATCTCTTTTTCTCTTTTTCTCAGCCTTTGCTCTCTCGGTCTCGCTCTCTCATTAGTAGTGGAGAGTATGCTACTAGGCCTACTGCTACTCACATCAGTAGTACTACTACTAAGCAAGAGAGCGTAGCCTATGTCGTTTTACTGCTTTGTTTATAGTCTGTACTTACCCGAGTGCCTCAGCCTGCATTGAAGTATTTACACTGCCTGGCCGACAATGCTGCTACAGTTACTCCTTAAAATAAATGTTTCATTTTAAATTAGTATGCTATGACAACAGCCAAGGGAAATTGACAGTATTACTTCCTGAAAGCCAGAGAGTCCTGTGTCGAGCTTGCAGGAATATACATTATATTTCTAAAAGTTATGGGATGCCTGCTTTTACATGCACATGAAGGTGAATGACATTCCATTCTTAATCAGTAGGGTTTAATATAGAGTTGGCCCACTCTTTCCAGCTATAACAGCTTCAACTCTTCTGGGAAGGCTGTCTACAAGGTTTAGGAGTGTGTTCATGGGAATTTTTGACCATTCTTTTAGAAGAGCGTTTATGAGGTCAGGCACAGATGTTGGACAAGGTCTGGATCGCAACCCCTGAAAAACAACCCCACAACATAATCCCACCTCCACCAAACTTTACATTTAGCACAATGCAGTCCGGCAAGTACCGTTCATATGGCAACCGCCAAACCCAGACTCGTCCATCGGATTGCCAGACAGAAACGTTATTCGTCACTCCAGAGAACAGGTCTCCACTGCTCTAATGTCCAGTGGCGTCATGTTTGACACCACTTCATCCAAAGCGTTGCATTGCACTTGGTGATATAAGGCTAGGATGCAGCTGCTTGGCCATGGAAACCCATTCCATGAAGCTCTCTAAGTACTGTTCTTGAGCTAAATAATCCGAAGGCCACATGACTTTTGGAGGTTTGTAGCTATTGACTGCAGAAAGTTGGCGACTTCTGCACACTCTGTGTCTCAGTATGCGATGACCCACACTCTGTGATTTTATGTGGCCTACCACTTCGTGGCTGAGTTTATATTGTTCCCAATCGCTTCCACTTTTTTATAATACAATTAACAGTTAACCGTGGAATATTAAGTAGTAAGGACATTTCACAAATTGACTAATTGTACAAGTGTACTTATTTCACAGGTGGCCACCTATCACATGAATTCAGTGAGCTCCTGAGAGTGACCCATTCTTTCAAAAATGTTTATAGAAGCAGTCTGCAAGCCTAAATGCTTGATTTTATACACCTGTGCCCATGGAAGTGCTTGGAACACCTGAATTCAATGATTCAGAGGGGTGTCCCAATACTTTGGCAATATAGTGTATCTATCAGACATTGAGCACAGAGTTTCTTATGTGACGTAGTACTAAATGGACGGAAGACGCTGAGACAACAAAACTAGCAACTTTCAAATAATGTACATTGACTCTGCACACACATTTTAAGCCCATTTTGGCAATGAAGGCATATCTATCTAGGCTGTTGAAAGACAGTAAGATGAGCAAAATGTTATCGAACTGTTGAAGGTAGAGAGCCTAAGTCACTTCCGCATTATAGGACCTAAGTTAAAAAAAAAGTATGTGTCGGAATTCAAACAGGATCTAAAAATAATTGTATTCTCTCGTTTCTGGTCTGCCAAAAAATATCCAGGACACTGAATTATTAAATAATAATAATTATTATAAATAATAGCTGCAAGAAGCCATTGTCGGGCCTAGCCTAATCAGAGGCCGCAAAGGCACCAAAGACACACGCCAGGCGTGCGAGAACCACCTGCCAGCCTAGCAGGACCAACGCTTCCCTGTTAAATTTAGTTTGAATAGGTCAAAGTGGAGCAGTGATAACTTCACTTCCTTATATGGGGATTCGCCACCAACTTCGAAAGCCTGTTAATACGCAACCGTAAATAAAAAATAAAAAATAAAAAATCTATAGAACATGTGTACCAATTTTCACCAAGATTAGACTATATTTGAGAGAGAAATTTAAAAAATATGTTTTTGTATCAAATTGGAAAGAGTGGAAAATCTAAGTTGATGCATCATTATATCACATGGTTTGTTGGATTCAGGAGGTCCTAAGGAATCTACTACTATGAAATATTTGAAAATTAGTTAAAGATTTCAAAAGTTATTAGCAGAAACGTGAATCTTGTTCTTTGATATTAATATTCGAAACAACAGATGCAATTGCCATAAAAGTTATTGGCAAGGCTCATCACAGAATAGATGTCCTATCAAGTTTAATGTCAATCGGATGAGGTGTGTCGAAGATATAGGGTCACTTACTGATAGTGTATTTGATTGTGTTGTAGACAGGGCTAATGGTAAGCCACACCCACCAAAGTTATTAATGGTCAAAGGGACATAGGTCTGATGGGTTCTACAAAGTTTCAAGTAATTCTGATGTACACTTACTGAGATTAAATATAACATTTTTGAAAGCTCTAGGTGACGCTGTTCAAAGACGGTGGGTGGCATTAATAATATACTCGGTTAGGCTCGGGGCAGAGTAGAGAAAGGTCACATTAAATTTTGGTTAAAGCACAGAAAAAATATTCTACTAAACTTCCTCTTTGGTGGCTTCACCATCAACTTTGATAGCTTGTTGCTAAAAAGCCTTTTCAAAAATCAAAAATACCTAGAAGTAACTTTTTGAGGAATTTTCAAAGAGCATATCTGTCAATTTTCAAAAGGATCAGCTAGAAATTAGAAAAATACTTTTTTTAATGAAATTCAAAATAGCTGAGAATTTAAGGTGACTCATTTTTAAGTCACATAGTGTGCTCGATTCGGGAGGCTCTAGGGAAACAGGGTATACCAAGTTTATACATTTTCATGATACTAAGCAATCGTATTGTGCAAATATGTATGTCCAAAATAAGACAATTTTGACCTTAGCCTGACCTTTGACCTTTGGAGGTGACCCTATCAAAATAAGTGTCAAAGACGTTAGGCTACATTTGTCCCAAAATTCACAACTCTTTACCATACGGTTTTAAGGGTTTCCATTTACTTCAATGACAGAATAATAACAATAAGGATTTCGCTACTTCGTGGCTAGGCCCTTAATAATACATTGTATTTGAGGACACCTTTAAGACACTCAAAGATATTTTACATTGCAAAACAAAACAAAAACACAATATAAATACAGTTTAACGATCTAACTCGACAATTCAATACTACTGTAAATAGTTAACAGTGATTTTACATGTTTACAGAAATAAGTTTCTAACATATATAACTAATTTCAAAACAAATATCTGTATTTGCTTTACACTTTTAACTTTACAAACAGTTGACATGTGTGAAAAAGAAAGCTTAAGTCAAGCATATTTTACTTTAATTCCACAGTAAGAATTAAATTAAAATTCTCTTAATGCAGTGAGAATTGACTAATTCGTGAAATTGCAACAGCGGAGCAGTAGCTTGTAGTTTTGGTGATTAAAACATTGATGATGCAAAATGTATGTATAGATGGGAAAAATGAAACAGTAACAAAACAAGGGCTGATTACTTTATTATCAATTCAATTACAATTGAAAAGATTGAAAACATTTTTTCTGGAAATTATAAATGAAAGTCAAAATGGATTTGTAGATATTTAAACTACTAAACTTTAAATTTCATTGACTTTAACAAGTCAGATATTTTAAAATATAGAGTTAAGCCTAAAGTACATTTATGTTGGATATCTTATCATCATAGACCATCAATGGTGCACAATTTATATTTTTATATAAAAAACAACATATTATACTCTACCTTTGATAGAGAAATAAAAATTGCAGTTACTGTATGTCAATGACACTATTTCTTAATGATGAGTCACAAAGTGGCTTAAATCCAGAAATCTGAAATTCCCACCAATATACCAACATGATCTCATAAATTAACATTTATTGACAAGTTGTGTTAAGATTGATTGTACTGTACCATGTACTGTACATGTCGCATTTCTCTTTATGTAAAAGAGGTACATTGCAAATAAAGTATACAACTTTGGTTGCAGAAGGTGGATTTTAGGTATATTTGTAAACTTAGATTAGGCAATGATTTCTTTAAGAATTGCCATAGAACATTGCTGTTGGAACAGTGAAATTTTTACAATTAAATAGTTTTAAAACTATTATTTATTAACTAATTAATGAAATATTCTGATATTGATTTTGCATAGGCCTACTGATCAAAAATAATTTGAATAAATAATATAATCTGCCCACATCATTACAGAATAAAAAATATCATGCATTAAGACCACCATTAATCTTTATACATTTCAAAATGTTCAATCTTTAAAAATCACATTAATAGTTATAGTAACTCTGAGTTTCCTGTACCACATATAAAATGCATGTTTAAAATCCTGTCTTAAATATTAATTACTAAAGTATAATTGATTTGTTTGAAATACCTAATCTCAATGAAGGTTAGTCTCTACAGCCACTAGTCTTCACAATATGGAATTCCAAGACTACTTTACTTGAACTAAACAAGCATGTTTAGTTCAAATGTTTAAAAGTGCAACTTGCAGGGTAACAACCACTAATGTGTAGGAAAGTGACACAATAAGGAAATGAAGAAGTTAGTCTTTAACATTTACAATATTTTTGTATTGTTCTTTTTGTGCAGCTTTTGTGTTTTGGTCATTTTGTTTCAGGTAAAGATTTAGGACTTCAACACTGTGTCTCTTATGAGAAACAGACCTAGCAACACAGTCGCCTGACATTCATCATCTAGCTACATATTTCAGTTGTGTGCGGTGCTCCATTTACAAAGGTTCTTTACAGTAGCCTACTGTGATGTAAAATACATATCAGAATATAACAAAACTAGTGTTGGCCGTATTATAATGAATGTCATTTACCAATATAACTAATGTGCAAGGATCAGCCTCACTCTTGTATTAGCCTAGCCTAACTAACAAAAAAGACTCACTGAATTACAACCGCTCAGACTTATTGTTACAGTACATGCACTGCATGTACTGTAAAGACCATCTCACATTACTCCTCTGGCTCGCTGTTGCCTACAGGATCCAGTTCAACATTCTCATTAGAGCACTGTGGCCAGGCATTGGAATACGTCCTCCAGTTTGTGCTCTCAGATTAAATAACTTAAATTAACTTGTGGTCCCTCACACTTGTCTAAAGATACTCTTTGTAGGGATAGAGCTTTTGGGGTAATAGCACCCAAAATCTGGAATTCCATGCCCACATTTTTACTTAACTGATTCTGTTCATTCTGATTGTTCCTAATCTGCAGTGTGGTTTTTGCAGTGTGCAGTAAAACGTTTTATGAAATAGTTCAAAGTGTACAGTACCTATTGTTTATTGCATGTTTCTGTTTTTGGATTGCGACACTGTATTATTGCTACTGTGAATAACTTTGTGACCTGTCTGTGAAAACAAATACACCTAACTTACTTACCTACGTACTTTCTTACTTACTTACTTATTTATTTACTTGAAGGCTGCCAAGATAGTTTAACTCTCTTCACAAATTACCGATTACGGTATGCAATTCTAGTCCAGGATGCTACTGAACTTGTGTGCTACAAGAGCCAGCCTTTACTTGCGCAATGTTTGAGACACATCCCTGGCTAAATTCCTCAAGACAACTACTTGACAAGAGATATTTTGATTGATGTGCACGACAATGAGTAACTCGATGACCAAGTCAGACGTTAAACTTACACGGATGAATATGTTAGTAAACTTAACGAAAAACTCTGGCTGATTGCAAGTCTTGTAAATCTGTTAAATAAGTAGGCTACAGTTATTGCTTAAAATAAATAGAAAAGTTACTAAATAAAGCATTGCACTCGCATCAAACCGTAATTACAGATAGTCCGTGAAAATTGAAAGTACCACTTCACAAAGGTGCTGTCGAGCTTATGTAACATAGTGTTAATGGACGGAAGAGGCTGGTCTAAAACTAGTGCTGAGCTGACTTCATGAAAATACGCCTGCTTCTCAGTGAACAAACTGAAGTACACTGACTGTTGAATATTATGCATTACAACATTATGGAAGCATACTATGCTGTTGGAACAGCTGACATGGTTTCAAAGTTACTTATTAATATATTAATTCATTAGTCATAGACTGTGTTTACTGTATACTGAACAGAAACAATTTGAATGAATCAAGTGATTTGATAAGTCCACCATTATTTCATAAACCCCTCACATTTTACATGTTAGTGACAATAGGTAGCTCATGCATACTGTATACTGCAAAGCCCTGGTTGTCCTGGCCAGCTTCTGAGTGTTGATGATGTCCAGGTATGTTGTGGAAACAGTAGGCACAGTGTGCTGTGGCCACAGGCACAACTTTTGAAAAGTTGGAGAAGTCCACTTTGTATTTGCCCTCTTCACTTCTGGAGATGATGGGCAGGAAGTTGTATCCCCACATGATCTCCTGGGGTATGAAGGAGGTCCGGACCTGGCAGGA
>JAODOY010001346.1:0-7500 GCA_025399855.1 Forbesichthys papilliferus
GGTTGACAAGAGATAGCTTAGCACACACTGAGAGTGCTCTAATTTTTTAATCTCTCTCTTTCTCTTGATCTCTCTCGCACATTCTCTCTCGCACCCTGGCTTGCGCTGCCTTCTCTCAACTTCCTGACACCGAAAGTGCCTCTCCCTCCCACCGTAAACAGCACCAAAGCTAATCCTTCAGCATTTTGGGATGGCACTTATATCCTGCTGTGTTTGGGCCCATAGACTGACATGATGGTTTAGCATCATACTGGTTCTTCAGCACCTGTCTAATTAGGCTTATTGTGATGCACATCAGACCACAAGACAGATATCACGCGGAGCTCCAGAGATTTAGGGAAACGTATGCAATGCTTCAGTTCCTAAGGAGCGTGTTTGCGTTTAAGCAACAAACCTTTCTCTCCAAATCCCTTTTTTTTGTTTGAGGTAAATGAAGTGTCTTGAAGAGCTGGTTGTCAGCAAAGCACAAACATTTATACACTATATGTAAAGTTTCCTATGTATGTCATGAATGTGGTGAGATTTACAGGCTGTCTAAATCTTGGGAAGCCTCTCGGTGCTTTTAAAACTTGATATGAAACAAACAGAAACTGTTATTTTATTTAAAGGCACCTCAGCTGTACTGTAGATCTAGTTGGGGTTACAGAGAATTACCACTGAAATTTAGTATCAAATAAAGTGCAGTTACACCTAAAAGTTTTAACATTTTAGATGTAAATTGCTATTATTTTTGGTGTCTTAAAGAAAAGGAAACATAATCTTCCATAAATCATTGGTCTTGTCAGTAACCTATAGAGTAACCGAGCTATAGCTACTGTTATGTTTAACCTACTGACCAAATAAGTGGAATTATGAGGGTCATAAGCCAGTATAGGCCTATATTTGATAACAAAGTCTAAAATAGAGTACATTACACTTAGACTGAATATGTATTGACTGGCTATGATTTACATTTGGATACTGTATAAATGCACTATACTACCCTATTCTATGGACATTTTTCATTTTATTTTAACAATGCAAGTAGTGACATTTAAAATTGAAATATGCATTATGCTTTCTTTATACCCCATTTAGAAAATGTGCTGTTATTTAGGTAGCTTTTTCTTACTACTAATACTACTACTACTACTACGACTACAACACAAACCTACTGATTTGCCTCAATAAAGTGTGATAGTATCTGACTCAGTTGGACAATTAATTTTCTTTACCCTTTTTTTAAACGTTCCTCAAAGGGTGTTCATACAACAGCAACAGAGTAAACGTTAAAGCACACTCGCCCTTTAAATGTGAATATCTAATACAGTAATAATAACATTACAGTATATCTCAATAATCGCCTTTCCCTCCGGCTTCATAAAAGTGTCGAACAGCCTCTTTACATGAGCGCCGCTCCTTGTTCCCAATTAAATCCCATCATCCCCCCCCCCGGCACAACTAATGGGTTTGGCCAATCAGGGTTTTTCATTAGGACATAGGCCGCTATATGCTAGATTGCTTCGTTGCCATACACTGTCCTGTCTTCGCACTCCTTTCTTCCTATTTATTCTTTCAAAGCTCCCACACAACCCCTCTATCATGCCTAAGGGGAGTTGGTCCTTAATAACGAGGGCCCCTGTCATTATCCATGACTTGGCTCACCAAGCTCATCAATTGTTATTACACATATACTGTACGTGTAATAACATTTCAAATCCCTGGAGTGCATGTGTGTCTGCGTGTGTGTGCGTGTGTGTGTGTGTGTGCATGTGTGTGCGTGTGTGTGTGTGAGTGAGACATGATGTAGCTGTGATAAGCGTAATGGCAGTTGGAACAGACCGCAGAATCTGCTGGTGGTCCAGGACGACGTTTCTCTACAGGCCGGGCAGATAATGACGCAGAGCGAGCACACAGTCAGATAACATGAGAGCCTAATGAATATATCTCCCTCTGTCTAACACTGCAACCCACACGTGTTGGCGGATAGGCGCACACACACACACACACACACACACACACACACACACACACGGGTCTGTCGGTCTGTCTGTCCATTCTCGCCATGTGCACACGCTTGCTCCCCGCTCTCTGTTCTGAGCGTGATTAGAAGAAAACAGTCATCAGGGATAGGTAGACAGACAGACAGACAGACAGACACGCAGACAGACACGCAGACAGACGGAGTGAAAGCGGGGAGAACTGCGAACGAAGACGCGAGGGGGGACGTGTCACGCCACTCGCAGAGCTCTGGGTATGACAGGAACCCTCAGGACATGCCGCTCGTTTCCAGTGGGGACCAAATGGAGGTGGCACCAGCCTGTCAAGACTCTCTAGTTAATTAGAGGACAGTGCCATTCGGGCTGGGGAAGGGCAGTTGGAAATCACAGTCAATTACATCCAGGTTGTAACATGAGTTTGGCAACACAGGGCAAGCGCGTCGCAGCAGAGTATAATGGCTTGGAACACTCACAGTCACCGGCAGCATGCTGCCTGCACGACAGGCCACATTTAAAGGCACAGTGTTGAGTCTAGTATCACTCTGCAATGGCATACGTATTTTAAAAACCTCCTGATTTGCGCAGGCGGTCTATGTAGTGTATTATGCATAATACAGCATTTGCATTTTGCCTCAAATGTCCATGGAATGCCACATTTGACAGAGGTACTTTTGTCAAAAGCTGAATTCAAGAGATGGTCTGACCACCGTGCGCGCGCACGCACGCGCTATCACACACACTCGCACTCTCACAGACGCTAAACGTCTTCTTTCAGTATATATTATCCTATATTGAATATCTTTTTTAAATAAAAGCATGTGTTGAAACGAAAAACTATCTGAAAAGCTACAGAGACTATAAAGACATATCTGGCTAAAAATGCTCACATTGTTCGATTTGTACTTCAGTTATATCATATTTTTTTAAAATTGTGAATATAGAATATACTGATGAATGAGATGAGAAAACTGGGCCGCTTCAAGGACACAAAAAGTGCTCGGGGTCATAGTCAAGATGTGTTGGGTTTGATTAAGTGTACAATGGATCACATTCCATTTGGACAAAGTATCGTGAACTACGGATAGAGGTTTCCACAATCCTTACTTTAAGTCACACAGAAATTGGGCATTCATATTTGGCCTTTTCAAAACAAGCACAGCAGAAATGGCTGTGCTCGACACACGCTAGTCTTACAACAACAACAGGTCCACAGCAAACCACTCAGGTGCAGATCCTCGTCTCTCAGCAAAAAAAAAAAAAGAAGAAACGACTGTCAGGTCCTTGAAGGGAAAAAAAAGAAGATGCAACACACCATACCTGCATTTGAAAATCCATTAGGCGAGGCGTAGAAGCTAGTGCATATTGGAGCGAGCTATCTGCAGCCAGATGAAAGTAGTGATTCAGTTGATGGCGTATGCCTTGTCTTTTGGAGGCGGGAAGCGACCTCTAACTTGGTCGAGCGGGGGAGAAAACAAACCTGACACACTGCCCTCGCACTACCGCCGATACACACGCCGTATTAAACAATGCATGGCCACGCCCACATGCCACTTCGGGCGAACACAGGGTCAACAGGCAGGTTCCTGCGCGCACACACACACACACACATAGATCAATGTCCTGTCGTATGCTGCTGTATACATGTATAAGCAGTGCGTCTGTCTGTCTCCATCATATTCCCCTGCACCCTTCAATACGTCCATAATTTAGCCAAACCCAATTACCAGGAGCCTCTACTGTACCCTGAAGAAAGGCTAAGTGCTTATTGTGAGGATGTAGAGTATTTGTAATCTCTCCTTCTCCTCCAACACCACCACCACCACCACCACCACCCCACCCATCCCTATCCCTGCCTGGGCTTTTGTGATCGCTGCACTTAATATGCATGACCAGGACAGGGGCTGTTGAGATATACCTGGTTTTTAAGTTGGCCTCATCTGGTGTTTTTCTCCTCTTGAAGGCCCTCGAAGGCAAATGAAATCAGTCAGGACAAGGTACAGTATAAGCAAGGCTTCCAAATGTCCTGAGCAAAGAGAGAGATCACAGACCTCGCATCCACTTCAGCTGGGATTGAGTCGCATGAGTGAATAGGGGTTAGCAAAACTATGTCTTCAGCATTGCGCACATATACCCTATTAACAATGTAAAAAAGATGCTCCTTATGCTCGAGTGTGCTTGTAATGGACCTGTGCTGATTGAAGTCTTGAGGACATCATGTGCTTTGGGAAGCAGATATCACAGAGAAACAATATGTGTTTGAATAGAAAAAATAGGCAAAATGGAATGAAAAAACCCGACAGATGTTTGCCAGGTTCATTTCAACAGGCTTTAATCAGAAATAAATTAGTGCAATAAATTAACTTGTGCATGTACTAAAATCAACAGTGCATTATTAAGAGAACGCAGGCTCCTCCCCCCGCATACTTACTCTACACCTCTACCTACAGAGCTTCTAAGATTCACAGTTCTCTGCCCCTATCCCCACCTTATTTGTCTCAAACATGAACAGTAAGCCATGGGGGCTGTATGCCTCTTACTAAATGGTATATGTTTCTAAGTTGTCGTTAATGTCAAATTAAAATACCTGTTAACAGTGCTCAGGAATAGGTTGTTATTGTTCATTTTGGAATAACAATCATATTATTTAATGGGCCTGGTTTGTAATCCAAACACCACAAGCTGTTGACTAAACAGACTTTAAGTTACCACTGTGAATCCAAAAAATATACAAAGACCAGGGTACAGATACTTGACAAATATTTCAGATGTGTAGCATATTTAAGGCAGCCAACTGTATAATTTGTGACTGTAACCTAAATATTTAAGAAACATGTACAATATATTTTTCATTCCTTCCATTCATTCTGTCATGTTGGTTGTAATCCAAATGGCTCTTCTTCAGGGGTTGATAGGTCCACACATGATAGGCTGCAGACAATGTAAACACGCACTCACGCACACACTGCATGCAACACACACACACACACACACACACACACACACACACAAATCCTGCTGAATAAACTATAATTTTTTTGTTACCTTTATATACACACTGTATCGTACACATACTGTATACGCATGATACAGGCTAAAATTATCATTACAAACTAATGTTTATGGACACATTTAGGCCACAAAAAACAGCCTTCGCAGCACTATCCAGTGTAAATGCACATTAGCATATGTTATGACTTGGTGAGATATGCAAATAAGTTGCCTTAATTATGGCTAGCATGTAATGTTTCCTACTTGACAAAGTTTTCTCTGGGCAAGTGGAGCTCTTGGCTGTCGACAGGGAATTAACTAAACAAAGGCTCTCCTGAAATAAGCACAAGTTTTCCTCATCTGACTAATTCGCAGTGTTTTTTTTTTCTCCAGCTAATGGTGCCATGATTAGTTGTCTCAAAGCTCCCTGGCTTGGGCTTCAAACCCAAACTCAAACGGTAAATGGGATTGGACGTTTCTGGGTCGGTTCGATTTCATGTTGGATTAGCATGCATGTTAATTACACTTTTACACAAATCAGAAGACTTAGGCTAAAATTTTCTTCAGTCTTGTCATGTGGAGTGTGTAAATATAGCTAAATCCTGCATTTCTTGAGTTAATAATATAAAACATAACATGTAAATCACAATGGCTGTGCCTATACACCTCACAGAGCTGTATAATATTATGGATCACAGTGGATAAGATCCAAACCTGGACTTGTTTAAATCTATTTCTAAGTTGATTTTTTTCAGTACAAGCCTGAAACAATCTACTGGATTTACATAAAACATAAAGATCTGGCTGTACCTGTGCAACCAAATGATTAATCACAAAACAGACTATACAGAAGGATATTCTACTCCGGTCCTGGAGGGTCGCACCCTCCATGTTTTAGATCTCTCTTTGCTCCAACACACCTGTTTCAACTATCCAACTATCAATGTATGTTTTATAAAATAATATAATAATGAAACAAATACGAGCATAGGTGTTAAAGAAGAAAGCAAAGAAGATGAAGCCATCAGAAATGAAGGCTGACTTCGTGTAAAGACAGGTTTACGGGCAAATTAAACACCAAAGAAACACTTAATCTCTATATTGGGCCTGAGCATTTCCTGCATTGGTCACATGGTCAATATTGATTTCCTGTGGAAGCGATGTCTCACGTGGGAATAAAGAGTTGTGTGTTTTGATTTCATGGAGTTATTATGGAGACGCAGGGGAGTGTATAGCACACACGCACACACACACACACGCACGCACGCACGCACACACGCACACACGCACAAATTCCTCCTGGTGGTGCCGATTGTTTTAGATGATGGATGTCACACTCTCACCCTTCATGCCGGTGCCCCTGCTGCTTTTAATTGCCCAATCAGAAAGCTGGAACATTTGTTATTGTGGAACCGTTATGACCAGATGGCAATTCACACACACACACACACACACACACACACACACACACGCTTATAGGTCAATTCTGCATTGATTGGGGGTGAACAATGCCTTATTTCTCCATTTGCCATGTTGATGACAGAAGCTTTCTGTTGTCACCGCATCATAAGATCAACACATGCTCTGTGAGTACAGGCGTATTGCCTCATATAACTTATATAACAGAGAAGTGCAACCAGAAGCTCATTTTGACAATATTGTCAAAATAGTGTTGCGTTTCCGTGATGACTTGACGTGATGGTCTTGCTGCTACACATGTAGAAGAGCTCTCTTAATTGAAAATCTGTAGAATGTGGATGCACTTGTGGATGTAGAAGCACACATTTTGTTACAGTACAGTACAGTATGCTAGCATGAAGTCCAACCAATTGTTTCCCATATGAACAGCAGGGGGCAGTATGATACCAGAGAAACGTAACGTAAACTGCCTCTCTTTTCTTCTCCAGGCATTTCGCTATTGTAGCGTTCTGAAACTCTTTGTTCACTCCACATTCAACTCCCTTGTTTTAATTCTTGCCTCTGACTTAATTTGTTCTTGCCCTCTCACACGCAAACACTCACGCACACGCACACACACACACACACACACACACACACACACACACACACACAGAGAAGACACAAACAGATAAACACACACCGGTTGAAAATAATCTGAAGTCTGATACACGGCGCTCAATTATGAGCTACAATGCGTGTAATTAGAAAAGAATAAAATGCATTTCAGACTTTCATTAATGAATTTAATCGACTGGTTCTGTCTTTGTTCCTTGTTTTGATTAAGTTAACTTTGAGGGGAGTAAACACAACACTTCCAGCCATGCGTGCGTGCATGTGCATGCGTGCGTGCTTGTGTGTGTGTGTGTGCATGTGCATGCATGTTTGTGTGTGCGTGTGGGCATATAACACACGTGTACATACGCACGTTTGAGGCATAATGGCATGTGGTGTCTTTGGTTAGCTTGTCTTGGGGCAGCCCTTAAATCTGCCCAGCGAGTGAATATAGAAACAGGGCCTACCACAAAAACATGTGATGAAAGAGAGAGAGAGAGAGAGAGAGAGAGAGAGAGAG
>JAODOY010001346.1:10000-12921 GCA_025399855.1 Forbesichthys papilliferus
ATTTTGTTAAATGTTATATTACTTCCATTGCGTGTCATTCCAAAATGTAGCTCGTAGCTTCATTTCTTGTCTGTCTATGCCCTCTCACTTGTGTGCAACGCGGGGCCTATACCGCAGTGTTGCCATGCGCGTATTGTTCCTCAAAGGTGTGCTTTATCTGATACAGGACAAATAATCAAGACACCGGGATGTTTAGACCTTGGGTTTGGTTGATTTGTGTGTGTGTGTGTGTCTTCTGTTTCGCTGTGTGTATAAACGGCTGTCTGTGTTTCCTTGTTTCCATTTGTGTCTTTCAGCCAATGGACGTTAGCGTGAACACAATGTTGTGAAAATAGTTACTTTCAAGCAACTCTTGTTCCGATGCAGTTATATATACCTTACAGAATGTAATTCAGATGTGGCTCTGTAGTGCTAACTCAGTATTTACGAATGACTATTGGTGATTCTGAGGCCTAGCAATCATGAGGCCTAAATTGAGTGGCAATGTGGCCTATATATTTCATATTTGCTTTGTGTTTGTGTTAGTGTGTGTGTGTGTGTGTGAGACAGAGAGAGAGAGAGAGAGAGAGAGAGAGAGAGAGAGAGAGAGAGAGAGAGAGAGAGAGAGACCTGGATATATCTGCGGAGGGAGCAACGGAGGGACAATAAATCATTCCTGATTATTTATATTCGGTGACTCAGGTCACTTTGCCACGATTGGTGGAAGAGTCAGCTCATTTGCATTGCATAGAGTGACTGTTGAACAGCTGTCAGAACAAACAAATAAAATGGCTGCTCGGATATATACATCACATATTGTTCTTGAATGTGAGAAATTGAGGATAAACGTGTGTTGTGTTTCCATGTACGCGGTGACAGATGCAATCTCCCTTGCCGTGCATTTAAAGAAAGGCCTATTGAATAGCTTATGCAATTGTGTTTTGCATTCTTTGTTGCTTGACACCTGCTTTCCCATTCCACACATTATTATTAGAAACCACTAAAGAAAATGTTTATGTCAGAAACTACTCTGACATGTTATGGCTATTGTGTGAACATTAAGCTTACAATGCATCAATCCTATGTTAAAAATTGCTTTTTTTACTACATACAGTTGAAACAACACAACATAGCAGGTGATAATACAAGGGGATACGTTGCACTGGCATCAAATGTCAAATTATGAACTTCTTTTGTAATTTCACATTTCACCAGAAACGTAAAATTCCAGTGACAGTACGTGCTAATTAAATGCCATCTCGTATAAACAACGTGTGACTAACTTACAACATGTCATTAGTTCAAATTCACACAGAAAAAAAAGCCATATCTCCCTCAACTGATTTTCCTTATTTGTGAATACTAGCGACTGACTGCTAACAAAAGCCATATCAGTATCACCTACAGGAAAAGAACACATAGTCTTCCTTTCTTTTTAACTCCTGAACTTTTACACATTTCGACTGAGGATCACAGTGTGCATTTGCCACTCTCTAGCCAATTTCTCAAATATCTTTCAGGAAGGTGTAATAAGAAGAAAGCAAAAAAAAAAAAAAAAAATGGTTCTGTTTACACTTTCTGTCTATTTTTTCCCCCTCCGTCTGTGTCCACCAGCCCTCCCAGATGTCTGTCTACCACACTGTCTCACTCTCTTCCTCTCTGACCTTGTAGTCCTTGTGTGTTGGAGGGTGTGTGGAAATTGAGAACACCAAACTGTGGGGGCTTAAGTGTAATCATGTATTTAGCTGTAGAGATGTAAGGGCACAGTGTTCTTCCATGGAAAAAGAGAACTCCCTACATTAATTGCGGGATATTACCGTTGAGATCAATTTCCGTGTTTCTGACAGTGATATTCATTCCTGAGACTTGAACAAATATTTATGTCTGGCATTTTAAAAAGAAAAAGAAAATACATGAAAATGTAGAAGGGAAAAAATTGTTAGTTAAGTTAAAATTGGACCCATTGATGCTAAATTATTTAAGTTTTATGTAAATAAAATGCAGGTCTGCACAATTAATGTATTGAATGTATTTAAGTATGATGTATTAGATGAGTGTCATTTTGATTTGCCATCTTGATTTAGAAATAACCTAAATACAAATTAAGAATAAGCAACCATACTGCAAACAAAACAACATATTATAATACATCATTAAATTATCATTATTAAAATTAGCTGAGCATCTATACCAATGAAGCCATAGATATTTCCATGCATCACCTTAGAGTTCTCCAGCTAGCAGGCTGGCCAATAGGGGCCAGTGTGTTACCAAGTATGGGGCCTGTTAGAGCCATGCTCTCATTGGTGGATAGGGAGGACACATGGCTGGGCTGCAGATGGGAGAGGAGGGGGCTATTGTTGGAGGGCTTATTGTTGAATAGGGAACAACAAACAAGGCGGTCTTTAGCTCTGCTTATAGAATATGGTAAAATGATGTCTGTGATGTGCTCTGTGAGTTATTTGCCTTATCATAAAGTGCATTTATGACGCACTGCCATAAATATGCATTGGTGCAAGTGTTTTTCAAAATTGACCCCCCCCCCCTCCCCCAAACCACCCACCGCCATCCTTTTATCCCTTCATCCGTCCGCGTCTTGCTAACAATACAAAAACAAGGTTTTTAAAATGCAACCAACCAGTGGATGTTTTGGAAACATTTTGTATTCCCTTGCTGCACTCTCTCTCTCTCTCTCTCTCTCTCTCTCTCTCTCTCTCGCTCTCTCTCTCTAGCTTTGTCTTCGAGTAAATCTGCTTATTTCTGCTTATTGTATTACAGTACGGTTTGCTCCACACACAATGTCATGAAGTCACAAAAGTAATTACAAAATTCTACAAACAGGTTGTGATGCATTCTGTCGGTACGGGAAATATTGCCCGTACCATTATAAGTACCACAATCTATTTCCCTGCACGCAATTTCTCTCTCTCTCTCTCTCTCTC
>JAODOY010001347.1:0-12920 GCA_025399855.1 Forbesichthys papilliferus
ACATTATATAGAGGAGACAGACCACTTAGAGAGTCCTCAATAGAACTCTATGGGAGAAGTACCAGAGACATTATACAACAACAACAACAACAAGAAAGATGGCCGTCCAGCAGCCAGTCATGTCTAACGCATGCTCCCTGCCCTTCCCCAGGGTCTCGGCCCAGGCTGGAGGACGCGGCCCCCCGCGTGGTGGAGCACCCGTCCGACCTGATCGTGTCCAAGGGGGAGCCGGCCACGCTCAACTGCAAGGCGGAGGGCCGCCCGGCGCCCACCGTGGAATGGTACAAGGACGGGGAGCGCGTGGAGACGGACCGCGAAGACCCCCGCTCCCACCGCATGCTGCTGCCCAGCGGGTCGCTCTTCTTCCTACGCATCGTGCACGGCCGACGCAGCAAGCCCGACGAGGGCGTGTACGTCTGTGTGGCACGCAACTATCTGGGGGAGGCCGTCAGCCGCAATGCCTCGCTGGAGGTGGCAAGTGAGTGTGTGTGTGTGTGTGTGTGTGTGTGTGTGTGTGTAGGTAGGTGTGTTTGTGTGTATGTGTAGGTACATGTGTGTGTGTGTACATTGTGTGTGTGTGTGTGTAGGTGTAGGTATGTGTGTATATGTGTGTACACGTGTGTGTACACAATTGTGTGTGTGCGTGTGTGTGTGTGTGTGTAGGTAGGTGTGTTTGTGTGTATGTGTAGGTACATGTGTGTGTGTGTACATTGTGTGTGTGTGTGTGTGTAGGTGTAGGTATGTGTGTATGTGTGTGTACACGTGTGTGTGTGTGTGTGTTATGCTGGAGGTGGGAAGTGTGTGTGTGTTTATTTATAAGTGTGTGTAAACGTAAGACAAGTGTGTGTTTAGGTACATGTGTGTGTGAGTTATGTATGTGTGTGTATGTTTAACGCATTGCTGGATGTGTGTGTTTATCTACGTGTATGTTTGTTTAGGTACGTGTGTGTGTGAATGGCGGTTTGGAATGCTTTTATAGATGCCAATTACGATGATAATGGTTAGATATGGTTCGAATCACAATCTGTGCTTTTAAATGTCCTCCTGGCAGACTTCACGTGTTTTGTAAGATCCACAGACCATACATTTGACCTGGACATTAAGGCAGCATGCGCAAGGTCCATTATGTACGAATGCTGCCTTTGATGCAACTGTCCTTGGATAGTTTGTACAGGAGCTTTGTTAATCATTAGAATCGCACTGACGGATATGAATGCAATACGCTAATATCACATATCAGCTTGACTGGTAGAAGGCTGTTGGCAGGTCTGCTCTAGTGCAACATCACCAGTGTTGACAAGTAGGAAGCCATATGCTGATTAGTATGAGATGACCTTTGACCTGGGTGTCATATTGCATGGCAGCTTCCACCCTGTAGCCCACAGCGTCCTCTGGTTCCATCCCATCACCATCTCCCGGGCCTGCCCGTTAAAGTAGATAATGACAGCCCGACACAAAGATAACTAGCTGTCGCTGGTGGACAGGAAGGCTTTTCAGGGGCTAAAGGCTGTTAACTAAATGGCTAGCTACCGTCATCTCCCTGACAGATGTTACTCCCCCCCCCCCCCCACAAGAACAACAACCGCTTGTCAGAGAATTTCACCAGCAGACTGTCTCTGTGTTTGTGACAGGTTTCTAATGAAATGCTGATGGGGCCAATTAAAATGTTGCAATTACATCAGGACCTTTGCTGGCACATCACTGCAATTATACAACTCTGTTTTGACAAACGGTCGTGGTGTGCAGATATCTTGGCTGATTATATGAATACAAATTATTTCTCTCAGGAAGCTTTTCTAAGGAGGTATTTGTTCAATATTAGAAGGGGGCTTTCTTACATAAACACTTCCCAGCTTGTGTCTGCAATAGTTATTTAGGTTATAAAAAAGGGATATATTCTAACTTTAAAACTTTGTTATAAATTAATTTTATAAATTAATTTTGTCATGATGCTCTTATTTGTTGTGGTGTTTAATGTGTGTACATTCATTGTTTTATTTATGTATTTATTGTGATGTTAGCACTTTGGTCAACCTAGTTGTTTTAAAATGTGCTCTATAAATAAAATGGATTGGATTGGATTGGATTAGGTAGTTTCGTGAGACATAAGAATATTTCTCACGGAGAACGACCAAATGTTAGGCAATATTCTTCACACATTTTAATAGACCACAGAATACTAGTGGATGTAGCCTATTGAATGTTGATTATATATGATATGTGATGATCTGTGCTGTATACCGCCTGTCTGCCAGTCCAAGCCACACACAAACAGTAGTGTTTTGTAACATCTTCTGCAGTTCTATTTCTCAGCGGACTAACGCAAACCAGCTGATTGAGGAAAAGAGCTCCGTTCGAAGTGAAATAAGCGTGACGCTAGACTGGCGTCAAGTATTGCTGACAGGCTCCAACCCCTAACTTAATAATCATCCTGAATTTCCCCTGACTACTTTCCACAGCACAGTAAATCATTCTGTTTCCTCTTGAAAACGCCAAGAGCTCTGCTGTGTCAGTTAAACTAGAGATCACACGTCAAATAAAATAATGAAGATGGCTTCGCCTTACTGTTGCTAGACTTTGCTAGCTGACTAAGGCTGTGGTGGGGTTGTTGTAGCATAACATGCTTAAGAATCGGCCAAATAGAGTAGCGTAGATGTCCATTTTTACTGTGCATTCTCACAACAGTACGCCAGCAGCAATATTCATCAAACATTCAAATTATCCTATTCATGTTTTATTTACAGCATTTAACATTTTCAAAGTCATATGCAAACATTGTATGTATTATACTAAATCTTCAAGCCAAATGTGTATATATATATATATATATATACATATATACTGTATATATATATACCACACAGCTGCTTTGTGGGCCGTGAGACCACAGGTGTCTATGGCCATTTGACGCCACCACAGGACTTGCTGTGTGTGGCACAAGATGGCCCAACATGGCATTGACACACACTCCTGCGTGCACACACACACACACCACACACACACTCACACACACATGGTCTCCCAGCCGGCAGGTTGGCGAGGGTGCGATCTAGGCTGGTGGCTGTGTGTGTGTGCGACAGTATTTGTGTGTATGTGTGGTCGGGATGGCAGCCAGCTCGCTGTGGCGGCTGGGGGGTTCAGGAGGCTTTGACCTCCTTAGTGTCCATCTGCTGCTCCTGCTCCCCACCATGTAGCAGGAGCAAGGAGCAGAGGACCCCTTGATGCCAGATCAAGGGGTCCTCTGTGGATGTCTGGATGGCACACGTGTTCTGGTTGTGGACCTAGTACCCGGGGCTCTGGTGGGGCCTTTTCAATGTTTATTGTCTTATTTTTCCCCTTTTTCATTTTATTGAATTTTAATTGTTGTTTTTTTTTAAATATTTTTTACTTACTTTAATTTAATTTAAAAATCATAAGCTATATATCATTCATTTTTGTTTTTGTTTTTTGTTTTTTTCTTAAATAAAATAAAATATCTAATTTTCTTAAATGTTGTGGTGTCATGAAGTCCTCACTCAGGTTTGTGTGAGAAAACAGTATGTAGTTGAGTCCGCAGTGGAAACAGGAGGGTAATTTGCTGACAAGTAAACACCAGATAATCCTTAGGTACTCTGTAAGAGATGAATTGGTAGTGTTTGGGTGGGGTTACAGTGTGCACCATACACAGTAAGTGACAGATGGCTTTCTTCATGCTTGCTTGATACTTGTTATTTTAATGCAGTATAGGAGTTTAAAGCCTAGGCTTCCTTTGGTGTTGCTTTGAGTGTTTGTTTGAACTGGTGACTGTGACATCTTTCACATGGTATGTGTGAGAGGTTTTTTTTAGCTTTTGAAGGTTTTCTCTAAAGCTTGGCTGACTTTGAAAGTGTTGCACGCTGCCGTGTTTTTTCGTGTTGAACATTGGGATGAGAGTGGATGACAGTGTAGTAATCGAACAGATGCCCTGTGGTATAGTTACACTACCCTATAGCTCATCACAGCTACACAATTACGCTCGTCTTTGTGACAGACGTTACCCTTGTGGCTGAAAAGCAGCATTAGTAGTTTGAACTAATGAAACGAACAGGTGTGCAAACCCCTCCCAGGAATGCTGATTGGCGTTTGTTCCTATCCTAGGGATCTCATAGGCTCCCACCCTCCTCTACCTTTTCTTGGTGCCTAAGAGCAGCTATATGAAGCTTTGCTAGCTTTGGCAGAAGGTAGGGTTGGGTATCGTCAGAGGTGACCGTTGGAAGAACATGTCCCACCTTTTCCCCAGAAGAGCCATTCGCCTGCTTTCTAATTGCAGAGCGGATAACCTTAT
This sequence comes from Forbesichthys papilliferus, assembly GCA_025399855.1. Classification (NCBI taxonomy): domain Eukaryota; kingdom Metazoa; phylum Chordata; class Actinopteri; order Percopsiformes; family Amblyopsidae; genus Forbesichthys; species Forbesichthys papilliferus. Next base: position 4,304 of record JAODOY010001347.1, read on the forward strand.
AAGCCAATTATGTGTCGTGAAATCTTGCGCATGCGTAGTGGCATTTTAAACTGGCGAAAAAATGCCTTTTAAGTCTTATTTTGGGGAAACATTTTAAAATGGGTTTTTTTATCAAATTTGACTCGCGATCATGTACGTGCAATTATGATGTCCCAATGATCACTGAAAGAGTGATTATGGCTCTCTCCCTATTTATGCTATTGAGTACTTTCTAAATTAAAGTAAGGTCATTGCCGAGTGGCGAGACTTGCCTATAAGGACTTTGGTACTGTCCACGTTTGAATCGATACCGGTGCCGTTCTGGTACCTCGAATTCGGTACTGGTACCAGCCAAAAAAACTGCCTGACTCTTTACCAAAAAAAAGTTTTTAGAGTTCTGCTTTTACAGCCTAATTTAAGTATTATTCAACTCAGTTTTCCCGATCGCCCCCCCTACCCTGTTGCTACAGTAGCCTACGTAGTATGAATTTCAACTACGTTTTCCGAAGCAGAAATACGGGAGCTTACGTTAGCATGGCACACTTACATACAGACGTAAATATTGCTGCTATATAAACAATAGGTCTAGTTGACTCGGTTTTATCTTACTAGTTCAACACCGGAGACGTGTGCACATGCTAGTTCCTCTTGCTCTCTCATCATACCGCTGCACGAGTTTGCTGTGTCTGCTTCTACAGCGGTCTGTTCTCAACTGCAAACTACGTAGTGTTTTACACGAACACCCGACAGAGTTTTGACGAGAGCTGGAAGCGGCACCGAATTTTACTGAGGCTCCGTGCAGGAAATCCCCTGATTTGCTGAGCTAAAATAAAAAGCTATTTATCCCTTGAGCATGAAGACAATTCTGGAAACTCCTTTATCCTACTAGACGACGGCACAGCGAAAATTGAGCAATCTATAAATAGGCCAGAACTTTATTTTGCTTCTATCAAGACTCCTGCAGCCAGCAGGGTAAATGTAACCCTCTATGAACTGCGAAGTGGAAGTAAAGTACAGAAAAAAGGTAAATCTGGGATTGCTTTTGGCTCGCCGTAGCCAGGATTGTGTTGAACATTGAACAAGCTACAGGCTGTGCAGGGATGATGTAATCTCGTTTCTCTCTTTACGCGCTCTAGGGTACCGAAATCTGGTACTGACATACTGGTACAAATCTGGTACTGACATAATTCAATCGTACACCGACTCTAGCAGACAGTGGGGTGGTCCCTACATCGCAATCGAGGACTGTACCTTTAACGTGACTAATGCTTTAACATCACCGTGGCGATACGTCCTTGAACGTCTTTTGCAACCTTTTTCTTCTTTATGCCAGCAGAAGAGAGCGAGCCAAGCACACAATAGACCTAGCCAGCTCGGGAATGGGGGGGGGACATTCGGGGTGACTTTTTTATAGCGTCTGCTGCATATCTAGCGGGCATGTTTTATAGCTCATGAATATTCATACCTTGGTGGAGTGGGGGGGGGGCTGCATTAAAAAAACAGGTTTTACCTCTACGACTGTTTTCTCCCTGTGCCCCCCCACCAAACGATTAGGGTCACACAGAGGTCAGAGCTCAGAGGTTCAACATGTCAGCTGCCCTGTAGCATTCTGGGAATGAACAGGTGAGGGGTCTGATGAAGCTCTGCTATCTGTCTTTGTCTGGTGTGTGTGTGTGTGGGGGCCAGGTTTCACACGCATGCAGGGTAATCCTGAGAAACAGCTGTGAGTCATCTCAAGACCACATCTGTCACACCTGATCGCCAAGACGACACCACAGAAAACCAAAAGAAAAAACTGACTTCAGAGTTTATTGATTTGGAAATTTGAAAAGGATTTGGATATAGGGAATAGTGTCGGAAGTGTGATTGTGAGGTCGTGCGGCGCGATGCCCACCCCCGTACTCTTCCACAAGCCAGCCTGTCATGTCACAATGAGCTGGCTGACCTTTCTCTCTGCTATTAATAGCCCCTCTGCGGCCTCCCGCAGTCAGCAGTGGCTAGCAACCGCTAGCATTAGATGCTAACACTGCTGTTAGCTAACACCTCTCAGCTTTACCCTTCATTCACACCGCCGACATATGTAACTCACAAAGAGCCACGTTCCAGTTAATTTCTAATGGATGCCAGCGTTTCCTCGGCGACAGCAGGCGGAGCTACTCTAGGGTCTCCCAGCGACAGCAAAGAGACAAGATCCAAGAAAGTACCACACATTTCCCTCCAAAATGTAAAATTTGATTTGACATAAGGTTACTGTGGACATCAACATATTTGAAACGCTTGTAAGTTGTCGCATAAAGTCACATCTTTCCCCTTCCGTCCGAGCTGGCAGTTTGGACACAATAGAAAGCTGGGCGACTGCCTGTCACCGATTTGGACATTTGCGAGTTGAATACGTCAATGCTGGGCTACACTTTACAGCCGTTCGGCCCTGACCTGTAGACGGTCCTTGGGCTCTAGCTAGTCCAGGCTATAGCGCTAGGAAATATAAGATGCTAGGCTAGCTACTGTAGGGGACCCTGCTAAAAAAATCCAGCATTGCTGGTCACAGCATAAGATATGCTTTGCATGCTGGAACCAGCATGGAATGCTGTCAATGTCACGTTGTCATGACAAAGACAGATATCAAACAATATCAACAGCTACTGACAACAGTCATAAAACATTCATTAATGTTCATGACAGGTGTTGTGTCATGGTTATGACAGTGTTATTAATTGACAAAATTCTTAATGAACAAACTTCAAATAAAGTGTTACCCAGGTCAGTATAGCTATTCAGGTTATAAAGAAGAGATACATTCTAACCTTGAAACTTGAAATTGAGGATGAATGGAAGCTTGTATCTGTTTGTAGCTGGGGCGAGCGCACAGTTTGAATGCAACGCAGCGCAGGGTCAGAGATGAGTTCATGCTTCACTAATGGGATTGCTGCCGACTCCTGGGAGACGCTACGGGGCTCCACCTTAGAGCAGGGGGATCAGATGGCCAGAGTGAAGCCAGAGGGCTCCCCCCTCGTCCCCCACACACCAGCCCTTTACTGAATGATGGCGTGCTTCTAGTGGTGGCCATTTAAGCCTCCCACACACACACACACACACAGGCTAAACTGGGTGTCAGGGGACAGCCATGAATTAATTAGGCCTAGCTAAAAGGAATGAGACCTTGTGTGCGTGTGTAAATGGACTGCATTTATGTAGCGCTTTTATCCAAAGAACAGTACATTATTTGCTTCACATTCACACACTGCTGGTAACGATGTCAGCCGTGCAAGGAGACACCTGACCAGCGGGAGCAGTTAGGGTTAGGTGTCTTGCTCAAGGACACCTGGACACTTGGTGAGGAGTTAGCGGGGTTTGAACCAGCAACTTCTTGATCACCTATCGCCCCGCTCTACCACTGTGCTACTTGCTGTGTGTGTGTTTGTGTGCGCATGTGTGTGTGTGTGTGTTACAAAGGGTCAATGGGGGGGGGGCTCGCGCTCTTCCTCACACCACCTGTTGAGTCCCCCTCCTACACTTCCCCCCTGCTCCGCCTTCCCACACACACACTCCAGCAACACTGTCCATAGAGGGGGGATGGAGGTCATGCAAAACATTAAAGCTCCTTGCTTTCACTGTTGTGGCCAATCAGGACCCTCTGACTGGTGATGTCACAGGCTGCTGTATGGATACCTGCCCTGGGTGGGCATGGTGTGGTGTGGTGTGATCATGGCATGTCCCTATTATGATGGCCATTGCCATCCCAATAATGGAATCACTTAATGTTACGTTTAGGTAATAAACAAATAGTTTTATTGTATCATGGTACAAACCCACGTAACCTGTGAAAGATCCAGGAGAGCAGTCAGGACTGCTTGCAGGATTCAAGATGTGCACATGTCTTTACAATAGCAGGTACAATCAACGCTGTCATGCCACCAATATATCAGTTTACAAAAATATACTGTAATTGGTAATTCAAATCAGTAATGCTAAATACTGTATACAGTATACCACAGGATTATATCCAGATATTACAAATGAAATTGTGTTTGTCTTGAGAAGTTAAAATAAAGTGAACCTTATGCAGTATACAGTACATTATAATATTATAAATGTTAGACATATCTTAAATTAGTCTTTAATTAAGTGCTGGGGAAAACACATTTTTGAACTGAAACCTGCATTGGTCAGACTTTAGGGAGCAGGGTTTAACAGATTAGCAAATACTGGTAGGGTAATTGGGTGTTTGTGTTTGTAGACAAGGTATATGCAAATGTTCCGTTAAGCAAAGGTAAATGCTTGTGGGCCAATGGTAACTGAGGTCATCTTAATCTTAGACATTTATTTGACACGAGTTTTCACGAGTCACTGTGACTTTTGTTCCATGGTAACAGACTGCTTCTGTTCAGTTATCTGTGGCTTTGCGTTACAGTGTTGACAGATTGTTGACGTGGTGATTGATTTCCCCGATTGACACATTTTCTTTCATGCATGGAAATTAGAGTTTATTCTCCTTACACGCTGATGACTATTCATTCTGTCAGAGCGCACGTTGGACAAGCAAGAGCCTCGTCTGTCATTGAAATATGTTCGGTATTATTTTCTGAATATCTATTTATAAGTCTTCTCATTTCACTGTGTGTAGGAGACTAACCTTTCCGTATCACAGGAGCACAAACATCTCACTTGGCACCGCTCAGCGACAGTAGCAACATTAGTAAGCAACAGGCATTAGCTTGAAGCAGCAGGAGCAGCTTGCTCTTTGAGCCCCACAGGTACTGCAGGGGCTTCAGGCATGTTTGACCTCCCTGTAAATGCAATGTCACACAGCTGTGGACAATGCTTATTGATTTCTACCCGTGCATATTTCATGGCGCGCCCCTCCTGCATCTTTCCAATCACAAATGGTCAGCAAAGAGGGGCTTAAGCCACTCCAGTGGGGCTAAATGGATTTATGTTGCAAAATCCATCTGTTTTTTTGAGTTTGTTGATGGGGTGGGAAACTGTTGCCGCCCCCCCCCCCCCCTCACCCATTCTGTTAAACTGTTCCCCCCCTCCCCCCCATCCCACCAATCACACGCACACACACACGCACACACACCACACACACACTTCCACCCGTGCGCACACTGGAGTAACCGGGGCAACAACAACCATTTGTGGATGGATGGATGGGTGGATAGATAGATAGATAGATAGATAGATAGATAGATAGATAGATAGATAGATAGATAGATAGATATAAGGATGGGTGCATGTATAGATGGGTGCATGTATAGATGGGTGGATGTATAGATGGGTGGATGTATAGATGGGTGGATGTATAGATGGGTGCATGTATAGATGGGTGCATGTATAGATGGGTGCATGTATCCCCCTGGACACATTAGAGTGTTCCCTCCAGCTATTGCAGATCGGTGGACTACAGTAGATGGGCTGGCCCTTAGGATTGAACCAGGGTGTGTGTGCGTGGAAGGGGGGAGGGGGGGGGGGGAGCTTTGGGCCTCACAGTGGACTTCTCGGTGACCCCCTTGTGCCCAGCGCTCATGGGGGTCACACCATGGCGGCCATTACTAGATTAAAGTAATCCTCTTTGCAGGCAGACAAAGGCTTTATTGGCCGGCCACACAGAGGCTACAGCCGCCTCTGTGACGGTTTTGTTGTTGTCTTCTGTGGGGGGGGGGGGGGGGGGGGGCCACCCCCCCACCCCCCCCCCCCCCCCCCCCCCCCACCACCACCTCCCTTCTCCTTAGCAAGGGGGTGAGGGTCCCGATCACGCCCATTTAACCTCCCAGCCCTCCCCCACAGCCACCCCACTTGGTTTACAGTATGACACACATCCAACAACCTGTTTTCTGTGTTTGTATGCTTGAGTGTGCTTGAGTGTTTGTGTGTGTGTGTTTGTGTGTTTGTATGTGTGTGTTTGTGTGTGTGTGTGTGTGTGTGTGTGTGTGTGTGTGCTTGAGTGTTTGTGTGTGCGTGTATTAGTGTTTGTGCGTGCGTGTGTGTGTGTGCGTGTGTTTGTGCGTGCGTGTATTAGTGTTTGTGCGTGCGTGTGTGTGTGTGCGTGTGTTTGTGCGTGCGTGTGTGTGTGTGCTTGTGTGTGCGTGTGTGCTTGAGTGTTTGTGAGTGTTTGTGTGTGTGTGTGTGTGTGTGTGCTTGAGTGTTTGTGTGTGTGTGTGTGTTCGTGCGTGCGTGTGTGTGTGTGCTTGTGTGTGCGTGTGTGTGTGTGTGTGTGTGCTTGAGTGTTTGTGTGTGTGTGTGTGTGTGTGTGTTCGTGCGTGTGTGTGTGTGCTTGAGTGTGTGTGTGCTTGAGTGTGCGATTGTGTGTGTGTGTGTGTGTGTGTGTCAGAAGGTTCCCTGTGGTACCGAGGACAACCAGAGCAGGAACTCCCGCGAGCTACATACAGAGTGTGAGAGCGGTGTTTGAACTGCAGTCAGACGCACGCCTCTTCCCCTCCTCTCTCCACTCCCTACGGTGCCAACTAGTCTCACATGGATGTTCTCTGGCTGACAGCTCCATCAAGCCGTGCTTTCATCTGCTCTCTGCTCTTAGTGGATCCCCCCAAAGCAAGAAATTGCCTCAGTTGTTAATTCATTCAATGTACAACAGTGTAGAGCTATTCAAGTTGAATTAGGCGTCGTCACGCAGTATACATATTAATGACAAACGAGGGCCATTTGAAGCAACATGCATTGCCTCTGTTATTGTCACGTCTGTCTACGCAAAGGAAAATGTTTGCTTTGCAACAAATAACATCGGGATGTCTTTGCTGAGCCTCTCCTCTGATTAAATATTCATTGAGAAATGGCTGGCGTAGAGATGAACGTAACTTTGTCTATACATGATAGTATATATAGATGCATTTTTAACGGACATGTCCTTTATGACACATTTGGAAACATATGCAAGTGGGGTGGATGGATGATCTCGTGCTCACTAACACAGATTTAGACGGATTTGTGAACAATATTTGAGAGAAATAGGCCATTTGTGTACATAGAGAAAGTATTAGATCTTCAGCATGAGATGAATGAGCTGACAATAAACAAAACTGTTGCGTTTATCTTTTTGTATATATTTTGTATTTTGTATACATATACAGTACAGGCCAAAAGTTTGGACACACCTTCTCATTCAATGCGTTATTTTTTGGGATAGTGTAGGAATATAGTATAGTAGGGATACTACTATATATACACATATATATATATACACTGTATATTATATGATCAGTGTTCCTACACTATCCCAGCCTTGGCAATGCTTGTCCGGTGTGTGGGGAAGATTTTGTTCTTCAGAATTCCTGACTCCACCTTTAAGTGTTAAGTGAACATGTGAATGTCAACGCATGCAGGAGCTCCGTCCCTGTTGTTCCCACGCCTGACCCCCCCCCCCCTCCATCCCCCCACGTCATCAGGGTGCCTTCACACCTCCATCTGTCCAGACACCCTTGCCCGTGAACGTGCCTGATTAGAAAGACATGCATGCCCACCATGCAACCCTCTCGCCTCCCTCGGTGTCTCTCCTGGCAACGTGCCCAGGAGGGGGAGGGGCCACGCGTAACCCCCTGCCATGGCTAACTCATCTGCTGGTGCCACCCCTCCCATGGCAGCAGGTGCCAGCGAGGGTTTTCTGGTTGTCATGGCGTCACGCCCCTCTTCCCCTTCGCCAGCCACGAGGAAAGGGAAGCTCGCTGGTCGATGCTAACCGCTTCCCCCCACCCACACACACACATTTGAAAGTCTGCACCACTTTGTGTTTTCTGCCCACGCAGATTTTCGTGTGGGCGTGTTTTAGCTTACAGTCGCTGACTGCCTCTTTATAAGGGAAGAGGCATTGAGACATCGCCCCTGGTTTGACCTGCAGTCATTCCACCTGCGTCTCACGGGCCCACGGAGGGGAGCCCGTGGATCCTTAATGTTGGTGGGCCCAGCAGCTGTGGGGGCTACTAAATGGACACAGGCGATGACAGGGATAAGCAGCGGAGGACTGTCCCCCTAAATAATTGCCCCCAGCACCAGGCGGCACGCTCGCAGACAAAAGGAAATGATGGGGAGGGGGGGGAGCAAATTGGAAGGGAAAGTGTCGCACGATGATGGAAAGGTTGGTGTGATGTTTGTGTGTGGTGACTCTAATGGGGTGTATGTGTGCGTGCATGCGTGCGTGTGTGTGTGTGTGGAGCTCACCAATGCATGTCGGAGGGCTAGCGTGCTCTAAGAAGGTGACCGCCACAAGGCCTCCCCCCCCCCACAGACCCCTGCTAGAGGCCAAACATCTGATTGACCAGAGTCCACAATCACCCACGGCCATCTTGTTTTTTTTTGGTTTTTTCTTCTTCTATAAAATACATTATATTGCATTGTGGGTGTGGGTGCGTATCTGTGTGTGTGTGTGTGTGTGTGTGTGTGTGTGTGCGTGTGTGTGCGTGTGCATGTGTGTGTGTGTGTGCGCATGTGTGTGTGTGTGTGCTTCAAGGCAGCCCGGACATCTATCTCCAAATGCTCCAACACCCCCTTCCCTCTGTGACTCCTCTGGAAGCACACAAGTGCACGCGCACACACACACACACACACACACGTGTACACACACACACACACACACACACACCAATATCCAGCGGGAGCCGTTTCGCCACAGAGACAGGGTTGATGGGGG
>JAODOY010001348.1:0-12919 GCA_025399855.1 Forbesichthys papilliferus
GTGATTGTTGATTAGATAATTGCATTAATGAGAAATTGAACAGGTGTTCCTAATAATCCTTTAGGTGAGTGTATATACAAGTACTGTATACTTGTAAGTATCATATATAACCAATAAGGAAAATGTCATGTTTGATACCATACATGTAAACTGTTTTTGTACTTGACTATTCTTACTGTAGTTTCTTGTTTAAAGTTAAGAGTGCTGTATCTGAAGTATTGACAGGGGTGTCCTGTATTGATGAGCAATGCCAGTGGAACTCAGGGATGCAGCAAAATTTAGCCCCAAAAAGGCTTAGTAATATTAGTTTTAGAGTTCTTAAGTCAAGTGACAAGTTGTCTTATAGAACACCAGGCACTTCACCATCTCTACCATTAACCCCCATGTATCACACCCATGACGCACTGAAGAAGAGTTTGGACCGGGCCAAAGTTCCCAGTGCCTGCAACAGTCACACAGCTCCAGCTGCCTCACGGTGAACACAGCACCAACATTCAGTGTCATAAGTGCTTGCCATTCTATAAAATGTATGTAAAACTAGATGAGTGTAAATATGCCAGCTTGGAGGTGATCACTAAAGAACAAAGAGCTTCACATGTGTGCTTTGATGCACGTAAACTTCGGATCACCGCAAGCTCAGCAAAGAAGGTTAAACTTTGTGAGGGAGCATCTCTTCCCCAGGTTCCATGGGAACTCTGCCACCAGATACGGCAAAGATAGTGAGCAGGTGGCCTGCAAATGGATGGAGAGCTGTGGGTTTATACTGGAGAGAAGAGGCACAGTAGTTGGTGTCAAAGAGCCATGGCTTTCTGCAAGCCCAGATGGAGTGTGTGTAAACACAAATGAACTGCTTCCTGTCCTGTTCTGAAGGGTGAGTCTTTAAATGAACTGCTCTCTGGAAAACACACAGATGTAAAAATGGTGGATGGGGTTCCTCAGCTCCAACCAAATGGAGCCCGTGGATACTACATGCAGGTGCAACTGGGCATGTTCTGCACAGGACTGCAGAGTTGCAAATTGCTTATCTGGTCTCCATCAGAGCAGGTTCTTATTGATGTGCCTTTTGATATTAATTTCTGTTCTGATGTTATACTAAGACTAAAGGAATTCTATTTCACACACATGCTTCCAAGGGTAGTAGATGAGTTCCAGTCAGGCAGACTAACTCTATGCTCCGAATATGTCAGCATATGTTGCATGTAGTCTCCGGCCGGATACTAGTTGTTAAATAGTTATTACATTGTGTGCTTTGTAAAGCTCTTAGATAGCTGTACTGCACAAGCATATATCTTTATAGATGTTTCCCTAATGTATGATGTATTAATATTCGTAGGATTTTGTATTAATTGGACTTCATATGTGTGGCTAAATGTAATACATCTGCAGTGATCTTAAAGCATTAGCTGTTAGATGAATAAATGCTATATTATTTATCATTATTATAGAGCACAATATTTTTGACATTGTAAAATTGGGCCTATTGTAATAAAATTCTATTTTATAAAAAGGTTTAGTGTTTAGTGTATAAAGTCTGATTTCAAATATAGGAATTGTGAAATCATTCAGAGGGAACAGAATAAACAGAATTTCAGGTAGAACATATTGATAATGTAGGTAAGTGCATTTAGCTCTTAAAACGTGTATGTATGTATATAATCTTTTTAACAATATATGAACATAAAAATGTAGTGTTTTATAAAACGAATACAGTATGATAATTACAATTATTAATTAGTCATGAAATCTTCATATGCACACAGCTCTGGACAAAATAGAGACCACTGCACAATTACAAACATTTCACATTAATGTTCTCAACATTCACTCCAGATCCTCATGTATGATATCACCCTGCATGTTACTTAGTGCTGCACAGATCCTAAGGATTTTGTCCATTTTGTCAGCCAGGTTCATAGGAACAGTCTGGGAGATGATTTTGAATACCCTAAGTCTTCGGATAACTCTTTCAACATGTATGCGCACGTTAGCTATCCTTCTGGTGCTTGTGACATCCTCGTCAGACAGCTGGCCTCCTTTCCGAGTGAAAGCTGGTATCGCCAGGTTTACCTTTCTCTCATATAGCAGGTCTCTGATGGTAAAGCCCCTGTCTGCCATAACTTCATCTCCAGGCCTAAAGTAATCCAGGAAACCAGAATCTTGGGTGATGAACTTGTCGCTGCATCTGCCTCCGTATGCAGCAGAGATGAACATTAGTCTCCATGGAGCAATGGCAACCAAGTACTTCAGGGTGTTGTTGGAATAGTAATGGCTGTATGACTCCCCTCTTGAATCAAGATTGTGTGCTTTCTGCAGAAATGTTTCAGAGCAGTCAATGATACAGGTGGTGTTTTCGGGAAATTATCTTTAAAGCACTGAGGCATTGTGTTTCGGTTTGTCTCCCTTGGGAGCCAGGGAATGTAGCTCCTCGTGTTCTCTTCCATAGTGTCAATCCAGTAGGAAAGGATTTACTCACAACTCCCTGCGATACAGCAAAGCGCTCTGCCAGGTCACACTGCAATAGATTCAGCTTCAGCTTCATCACTGTGATCAATATTTGATATGCAACATGCATTTCAAAGTTGCCGTTGTAGAACTGCTGTAAATATGCTACATGGTCAAAGAACACACTCAGAGGAAGGCCAGTGTACAAAACTGAGCTACTATCATTATGCAGGATAGAATGGGCTCCGGGCTCTGTAATGCCACATTGTGTGTGTTTGTTGCAGTGTGACTTGTCTTCCAGTAGCTGAGAAAATTAGCTATGATCAGTGAGTGCTGGAATCTCCCACTAGATTAGCAACATCGTTGTGTGTTGGTGGCCAAGTTGCACTCTGATCCGCTTCTGCACAATTGCCTTCATCTGTCACATAATAGAGACCATAATAAGTGTAATTCTACATTCAGGTTTATTTGCTGTGTTTAGGTACACACGTTAAACATTTAAATATCCTCTTATCAATAGGTAATTTAATGAGCATAACCAGTGACTTGTCAGAACAGCAGTTTTGGGAATAATGATGGTATGGGCAGAAAAAGTGTCAGGCAGAATGTACTACTACAGGTACCGATACTAGTAGGAGATGTTACTGGTACCTCTAATAGGTAGACTACTAATGTTAATAATACATGTCGCTAACTTTGTTAAACGACATACGGTCGGTACCCTAGCCTACTATTACAGTACCAACCACAAAAACACAGCAGTTTGTTACGGTAGCCCAACATGTAGCACGCTTTGCCTGATCTAACACCAATATCGGCGACGATGGCTAACGTTAAATCGAAAATACAGTACCGGTCCGGTACCGTACCAGTATTGTAACTTACCGGCAATTGTTGATGTCTTGATGAGTCACTTCTCCGGAAAAGGATACTCTTCGGTCGGCCTTTTGTCCACGAAGTGATAGGAACACACATACGGCCGTTTGGGTGGTTTCTTCAAGTTTAAAGCTTTGAGCCACAGACGAACAGACTCCTCGTCCTTAGGAGGTGGGTGCAAATCATATGCCGCCCCACAACCACGTTAATTTCTTGTTTTAGGTCTGTGGTCTAAACACTCTTGCTCTATGAAAACCTTTCGCTTCTGCCAGTTGTTGTGACATTCCCTAACACAGCACAACATTCCGGTCTTTCGCGTAGCCATGTCGATTACTATATCTGGGGAATGAACGGCAGTCCCACACATAAAACCGTTAAAATAGTCTGCCCATATTTGCGATTGAAAATAAGGTGAATACTGCCAGGTCAAATAAATCTCCTGCAGATATAAATAGCTGCAGAAAAGGACATTGTATTGTTATTGCATTTGGTTGCTGCTGTAGCCTGATCTTATCAAATATAATGTGAACAACCAGCTTGACAAATAACACAGGCTTTATTGGGACAGATGCTCTACATTTAAAGACACGCACTCATGCACACACACAAGCACACAAGTGCACACAAGCACACACAGACACACACACACACACACACAGCAATGAACGATTGGGGCATGGATGAGATCATCTTAGCTGAACACTGCCAAACACAATGGAAAAAAGCAGTAACTCCTGAGGGAATTTGGGGGACACAGACACACACAAATGTCTATTTATCTCCTGAGCCAATCATGTCATTGTGTGTTAGGGTTGCCATGGTGATGGGGGATGGGGCAGTTGTAGAAAAACAAAGTGATTTTTTCCCTTCTCTGCTTCCATCTCCTTTCATCCAAAAGCTCTTTTCAGCAAAGGGCTTGAAGAGGCCTCAAAAGTGACCTGCTGTTATGTAAGCTATGCCTTACAAGGGCAGTACTACAGCAGGACTTTCCAACTGAACTTCATACGTATAAATAAATATAGTCAGTGTCAGAAATGTAAAGATTAATTCTAAGAATAACATACATTATATTATACTATTTCAATGTTTTTTAGTATACATACAAAATGTTTGTATGGTGTATATCTAATCTAAAATTACAAATTACTATATGAAATACATGTCATACACAAAACACGCTACTGAACAGTATGTCATACACAACTATACTGTAAAACACACAGTCTAAGTTTACTGCAATGTTATATAAAATATGTATGAAATGTATGTAAACATGTATTCACAAACAGAGCAATGTAATACATTATATAAAGTTGACAAATGCTTAAGTTTAGAAGATATTGGATTACTATAGTTTTTTTCATCCGGGGACAACCACTGCATTGTAAGCTGTGGTAAACTGTAACCAAGCTATGATGTCATTACTTGAACTATGTCAGACCACATGTTCGCAATTACAAAGGCATGTATTTCATATGTGAGTCAACATTTGACTACCTTTTTATTGCATACTGGTTTGTTTCCCTCATTTCCTTCCTGACTAAATGTATTCCTGTGTTTTGTGTATCACTACACTGATAAAGTAAAACAAAAATAAGCTCTTTATGATTTACAGTACGAGTAGTTCCTGTGAGCCTATTTCCAATGTGAAACTTGACTATAAGCCTATAAGTTTCCTCTAAGACAACACCAACATCGGCAGTAAGGGGGGCTTTCCCACTTTCTATAACTTCATCTAGTGCTTGCTTCCTCTGATGTGTCATGGGAAGTTGCAGGTGTGTGTAAGTACAGACGTCTTGCTGAAATAATGTTATTGTTCTTATTATGTTATTCAACATAGTCTTGATGAGTTATTTGAGATTTATTTCCTAAACACGGTACAGGCACAGTGTAGTTACACGTGCACATCTGTACTCCTACCTTGACGTAGTCGTAGCTGCACAGGTCCGAGAGCTTTTCCAGATCGAAGGCGTTGAAGGTGTAGTTGATGGTGTTGCCCATGGTGGCCTGGATGGTCCAGCGGCACAGGGAATTGTGGGGGTACGTGTTGGGGTAGTTCAGAGACTCCACCACGCCATGCCAGCCTGAGATAACCACGCCTCGGCAGTCTGCACGCACGCACGCGCACACACACACACACACAGATTTCAAAACCTCTCAGATTGGAGCACTGAGTACTGTACATGTATACAATGGTACACAACGCTAAATAATAACCACGGTCTACCACTGCATTTCAGGACTGCAGGTGTATTAATGGAGGGAAGCGTTCCCTAGGTTTCTCTATAGTCTGCTGAGCAGCACAGGGTGTGTCTTCTTTACTGACCCTGGTGACCTGTTCAGTAACGTCTGTGGGACTGATATCCCTGACCTTGCCATTGAAGCCAGCAGGCGTTATTAGAGAGACACAGTCTGAGTGTAAACACACAGAGAGAGAAGCTGACACAGCGAGGGGACGCCAAAACAACCTCCTCTCCTCTCACCATCACGTCTACAACAGCCATTATAGCACATGCCAGAGGCTGCACGTCACACAAACGTGCACGCACACACACACACAAACACACACACGCACACATAGACACTCTCTCCGTGACGTTCCTTTGTTCTATGATTGTGTTACTGCCTGCCCTTCCCAGGACACTCAAGGCTTCCTTGAGTTTCACCAGGGTGTACGTGCGTTTGTGCATGTGTGTGTGTGTGTGCGTGTGTGTGCGTGTGTGTGTGCGTGCGTGCTGTGTATAAATGAGGGTTGAACATATGAACAGAAATAGCTCGTTATGGTAGCAAGGACTAAACATCACAGGGAACTTGCTTTTAAAGTGCATCTGTCCTCACCTACAGTAGATGTTTACAACTGCTAAAGCAAAAGCATTAGCAGTTGAACTAAAGTTGCGTATTAAATGTGCTTCATATTCATTGTTCAAGTGTTCATTTTCTACTGTTAAACTCATTACAGATAGTGTGTCAAAACATAAAGCTTGACACAGTATGGTACTTACTGGTTGTGTAGGACGCCAGGAATCCACCCGCACCAATGCTGCTGTCCGTACGCAGCTTAACATACATCTCACTCTTGGAGGAGTTGATGGGGGCTGGAAGCTGGCTGCCACAAAGCCTGGCCAGCTCTGGGGCATTGGTGCTGTTCCCATTGTACACCTTGTGTAGCCAAAACAAATGCCACTTGTTTTACAACACTAATGGTCACATGTACACAGTGGAATGCAATGGGGATTGTGTGGCTATCATACAGAGTAGTACACTAATAATACAATACATATCAGTTCATTGTGCTGGTTCAGCTGTTATGGGTTGGCGGGTTCTGTGTTGAAAGAAGAGTCAATGTTAGCAAGTGTTCCTGTGTGACATGTGGCCTTGTAAAGCCCTTGGGGACTCTGTGTGACTAACGGCTACATAGACAAACACAGCATGACCAGATACGCTTCATGTACTGTTAACTGGAAGGACAGTAGGAACAGTGCTTACGGCCAGGTAGTCGAAGGAGCAGGTAGAACTGGCCTCCAGGTGGAAATCAGTGAAGGAGAGGATGAGCTGACTGCCCTGGCTGGTCTTGATTAGCCAGTAGCACTCTGCGTTGTGGTGGTAGGTCAGGGGGTAGTTAGGGGAGGAGAATGCCCCGGACGAGGTGGTCAACGTTCCTCCACAGCCTGTGACGTAGAGGAAAGAGAGGGGGAGCTGACAGCGTTTGATCCAGCAGCAATAAAGTCAAGCCCTGGGTCTCCTTTATGTATATTTACAAACCACTAGAAAGACAACTCACGCTAACGTATCAAACTAGATTTGTGGAAGTTGTAGCATGTCAGGGTAAACACTGTATTTCCCATGAGCTCCGTTGCCTTGTTGCAAAGGGCTACCACAACCCAGCAATGAGTGTGTTCATATTGAAGACAATAGTATTAAACAGTTGACCGCAATTTAACTCATTGAAATTAATTACCATTGTTGAAGGTCACATAGATGCATTACGAAAGCATGGAGACAGATTGAAAATTTAAATAATTTTCGGCACGGGTTGACGCACACCCAGTTTGAGCTGTTTTAATTGTAAATCTGTACACACTAGTTGCCTAAAATAGCAATGTAATTATTCTTATAATAATACTTATAGTACTTATGTTCACTAGTTTATATGTATGTGGGTATGTGCTTGTTATTTATGGGTATGTATTGTATATTTAATGGGTCCTTATATTTCACATACTTGTGAACTTAAGGGTGGAGAGAGCCATGGCAACACACATGTCATTGCATTCTACTGTATTCTACTGTGGGAGCATATGACAATTAAGTGAATCTGAATCTTATTAAATGTCAAATATTTCACAATGAAATGTAGTAAACCAATTTAGGGAACCAATAGAAATATTATTTATATTAAGGTGTTAGCATTGGACACTATTAGTTGTAAGGCACGTTTTCACACACACCTGTCTGTGTGCCATCCCAGTGTGCACTGAAGCCTCTGCGGGTGATAGACAAGTCGGATGAAAACTTGACCCAGAGTCGGTTGCTATGGGATACCAAGATTGGGGGTCTCACATTGGCACAGAACCTGCCAATCAAGGGAGATGTCTCGTATCCGCCGTCCCTGCATGACGAAGAGTTTCACGTTCCAATGAAGACACTGACGATGATGATAATGGTGATTCATCCTTGAGGGAACATAACTCTTAGGCCCATCCACAGTGTCTAACCTGATCTCCACGTAATCAATGCTGCATGTTGGAAAAAAACCCTCCAGGTCAAAGTCCGTGAAGTTGAGTATGATCTGCATGTTGACTTCAACGATGAATTTATAGATGCACTCTCTGTGGTTGGGGTAGTTGCTAGGATAGTTAGGCGAGCTGAACGAACCCGTTGGGGACGTGAACGTCTCGCTGCAATCTGGGATAAAACCACACAACAACAATATTATAATATAATAATTTTAAAAAGCAACCAGGGGTGACGTTGAGAACTGAAATGTTCTCAACCAGATCTGAAGCATTCCCACATGCTCTCCATTCTTTATAAGTGAAAACTAATGTGTAATGTTTATTGAAAGTAAATGTCTTGAGAACAGGTAATGAACACTGTTGCCTAGCTAGTCCATTTGGCAGGCCACAGTGTGACTATAAAGCTGTCTGTCAATGCACACTCTTTTGTGCAGAGAACAAATTAAACCTTATTAGGCCATCTAATCTATAGAGTAGAATAGGACTACAAAAATGTCACTGATTAGGTACCGAAGGTATTGATGGAGGTGACACGATTTATATTTAGGGAATATGTATTATTGCCACCTTTCCATTATAACAGATTAACATGAGAATTCAACTATCGTCTGAAATTGTGAGACAATAATTGAATTCTCACATTAATCAAAAGCCAAGACTATAACTTTAGAATAGACCATTGAGAAATTGGGTCCTATTTTAACAATCTAAGCACACCGTCTAAAGCGCAAAGCGCATATTGGATTTAGGGCGTGTCCAAATCCACGTTTGCTATTTTACGGGCAGATAAATGGTCAGTGCGCCGGGCGCATGGTTCAAAAGGGTTTGATTCACTGGGTACGTTTAGTGGAATGAACATTCTGAACATGCAATACACCTTTTCAATGAACAACCCGTTTCCTCAAAAACTTTCTTGAACTACTTTCAAAGCCGGTTGCTCCGTTTAATGGGCGTGGCGATGGCGTGTGTTGCACAGTGACGTGTAAGAAGTGTAGCTGGATATTTTTCAGGGTGTTTTATAAATATTATGAGAATAAGTCATCAACACTATTTAGTATAATTACCAAATGTTGCTTTCATTACATAATTCCATTTTAATTGTATGCCATCTCATTCTGATATGAAATGCATGAAATTATGAACTCTAATATGTTGACGCAGCCATTACGGACTTATCCTTCAATTATAACAGTGTGCTGTGCACAGACAGAAGTGGTTCTAGAGCCACAGTGGTTCTACCATTATCTTGTGCATCTGTACTGCTGAAACACAACAATCTGAAGCAGTAAAACACAAACTATTGCTTTGTTGTTGTTAGCCATGTGAGCTTTGATCAACCCACAGCCTATATGGACAGCCCAACTCCTCCCAGTTTTGTAACCTGCTGTTCAGTCCACTGCAGTTCACGTTCATTGAACTTGTAGAAAATGTTTCACCATCCTGAACGCAGGGACTCTCTTCATTATTCATGGGTGTGTTTTGGGCGCATCATACTTTACCACCATTCCGAGTTTAATCTCACATTCCCTTTAAAAATCCAAACGCTTGATATTATACCGGCGAGTTTGTTAAAGTGCTGGAGCAGACCATCTTCTAGACAATAGCGAGATTCCTAAAATATGTTTGTGTAGGTTACACAATAATGATATTTCCCATTGTACTCTCTGTACTTTGCATATTTGTGCATTTCTGTATGTCCCTGTGTGTGTAACAAGCAGAGTTTACACATGTTGTCCATCTGCCATAGGCGATACTATGATGCCTTGACTTTAGACCAGGTTTTTGCTGGTCAATCGCACAATCACTTTCCGCTGCCTCAAGATAGCAATGCGCCAGGAATGCGCTAGACCACACCTCATGTTTTGCACTTTGCGTTACATGAATTTGTATGAAAAGTGCTACATAAATAAAGATTGATTGATTGATTGATGTTTAGACCAACACACTCACCGGCACTCAAATGGGCGCAAGTGCATTTGCTATTTAGACAATGTGGGCGCTGGACGGGAGAATGACAGCTGCGTCCGTTTGAAACTAGAAAAGACATAATGCTAGCCGCATTGCGCCTGGTGTAAGACAGGGCCCAATATTGAGTCCCAATGGTGATGGCACATTGGTTTGTTAATGGTTCTCTCCTTTAAAGGTCCACACTGCTGACAGTGAAAAGGAGCGCACCAGTGGTGGCGTTGATGGACACATAGCGGGCAGAGAAACCCTCGGAGGAGAGGCTGGAGTCCGACACAAACAGCAGAGTCAGCAGGTTGTCTGTGCTGGTGATGGATGGTGGCACCGAGCGACCACAATATCTGTAGTTGCACAATAGAGAGAACGGGATCGCTTTACTGTATTTGTCAAGGACTAAATAGACAATAATATATAATGTAAACCATGGATGATATAGAATCACAATATGATATACAATACACATTATTCTAGTCAGTCTAGTCTAGTATTATTTAAAATGCTATAGTGTTGTTATGTTAGCATGCTATGTTTAATAACTTCAAACATATTATTTTAAAATCTACTCATACAGCTTGTTTCTTTATTCTGTCTGTGTATTCTTGTTTCTTTAACAGTATTAAAGTATTAAACATTCAAATATTTCCCTTATCCTTTACGTATATGTCAGTTTTGTTGTAGTTAAAATGACACTTTGATTATTTGCAGTTTGCTGACCTCAACAAATGTGCAGAATAACATTGTGTACCTGCCAACTTTAGTTCCAGTTTGCACAGTGCCGTTATCGTAGAGCTCCACATAGTCAAAGTTACAGTTGGCGTGGAACTCTAGGTTGAAGGAGTCGAAGGACAGCCGGATCAAGTGGCCAGGGTCAACGTTGATGTACCAGGTGCAGTTGGCACCGTGGGGGTAGCTGGTGGGGTGGCCAGGACTGACAAAGGAGCCCGATAGTGATGTCAGGGTGTCGCCACAGCCTAGAATATGAGGTAGCACAAAATATCATTGGCTTGAAGAATGAAGAATATATGAATTGTGTTAATGGGTAAATAGTATGTCTTATAGATGTAATCTTGATTTTTCTGAGCTAGACAAAAATAAAAGTGAATCAATTCACTCTAATTGCATTTTAACAACACACAATAGACGTTGGATGCATTCAAGAAATAATTATAAAATCTAAAAATGTGAGGCTGCTTAAAAATCCTTTCTTGTCAACATACTTTTATAGAACCTCTGAATCTGGATGAAACCTAATTAGATTAGATTAGAAAGTATGTGGCACAAAAGCACATCAAACATAGGAATTGCCCATGTGACTGAAACAATAAAAAAAATGTGATTTGATTTGAGGACATGCCCCTGCTGCACCCCTCCCTAAACACATTCGTATTTCCAAACATAAAACAGTTAGTTGAGGACTTCAGTTAAGGTTCTACGTGCCCTATAATGGATGAACTTTCTAATGGCGTAAGAGCCGGGGGGGACTGGTGGGTCTTCCCCAATATTGAAAACAGTAGAATTTGTCCCACCCAAAATGTATCCCGCGAGGGAGAAATAAATGTAAATATTAAACTTTTTGTTTAAAATTTGGAAAGCACGCTCTGAAACAGACAGGATAATTCTGTGTCGTCTTAATGTCTGATTGGTAGAACGAGGTTAGTTTTCACTAACTTTAAACGGTCTGTCAGTAGCCTAACCACTCAACTTTGGATAAGGTGCCTATGTAGCCTAATAGTTTCATGTAAATGGCTTGTATGTCTTCTTCCATGATGTGAGCCTGCATAGGTTGGCTTGAACCACTCATGCCCTGAGGCTGAATCGTAGGCTATTTAGCCAATATTGGAATGCAGATAATTTTCTGTTATAAAATCCTTTATAACATACATTTTTCTGACTGTGTGACTTTCACATTCATTCTTCTGCTCCTTGAATAGACCCAATTCCTTTAATTCCTATCAGCAACCGTTTTTGTGATTGTTGGCTATAGCCTATATTGTCTCATGGCAGAATGTAAACATTAATTTCTGCGGCAAGTCTGTGAATCGGTTGGTATAATGTCTGACTATATATAAGCACTTTGAGCTGCAGTTCTGCATGAAAAGTGCTCTACAAATATAGGTGATTATTATTATTATTATATTACTGGCATCTCCATCTCTAATTTACGCATCTCCCCACCCAGACCCCCATTATAATGTGTCCCCTTGAATGTTGAAGTCACTCATAAGCCCTTGGTACTTTCTTAGGTTTAGGAAACATCTTTAGGTTTAGGAAAAATTACATAAAATGGCATAAAAGTACAACTGAAAAATTTAAGGAAAGCACGATTCTACAGTATCTTGACATGTCATGTGTCCACAAAGGTCCTGTATTTGTTTTACAATCATTAAAAAAAACTAATTTTAAACTAAAAGTGATATATTGAAGTGGGACAAACCACTCAAAGTGAAAATAAAATAATTGGCAGCAATAAAGATGCAGGACTTCATATCCCATAATCCCAAAGCAGTACTCATACCTTCTATGGCTGAGGCGTAGGCAGCGGTAAAACCGTGATTGCTCACAGAGGAGTCAGTCTTGAAGCGAATGTACATGGATCGTTGGGTGGACTGGAGCATGGATGGTATTTGGACCCCACAGAATTTTCCCAGTAAAGGAGAGCTGGAAGTGGAGCCATCCCTGACCTAACAACAATACATTATTTGGATTCCTTCTTTAAAAGGCTCAGGAAGCAGTGTTCCCACTACACTTATCAAAAACATTGCTTAGTAGAACTTGGTTGGTTGGAACCACATAAAAAAATAATAATAATAAAATGTACTTTAGTAATGTCATTGCAGCTATTCCAAATACATGTAAACAGAATAGCATAACTTCAAAGTTAAACCAAACACCTGTTCAAT
>JAODOY010001349.1:0-12919 GCA_025399855.1 Forbesichthys papilliferus
CCAGTTTACTTGGCAGTAAACTGGCGTTTCTACACAGCCCTGCCTCTGTAAACTAGCGGACTATGGGAGCATATTCAGTTAATATAACAAAAGGTGTATTCGCTTACAAGCGCCGACTTAACGTTTAAGTGGAAAAACATGTCAATATTTAGGCACATTGGGGGTTTAGGTTTCTTCTCTCCAGCCTCATAGTTCTGTCTCTCCATTCAACAAGGCATTACGTATTTGAGCTGTAGCTTAACAAAGCGCTCATTAATATATTGATATCAGGCTGTCCCAGGGTTGTACTGTATCAGCAGGTGTTTTTGAAAGCAGTTTTGACCCCCCCCCCCCAACACACACCAGTCAGGAGACCTGACGATGAAAACACGCTCTTTTATACTGAAGAATGAAGTGATGCTTAAATGTGTTGGAGTCATTTCTCGCTCATTATTATCTGGCTATGAGGAGGATGACTCTGCCCCTCAACAGTCATTCTGTTGCTGTAATTAGGTTTTGTAGTGAGTGCAGACCAAGCAAAACAGAAACACGCAGAAAGTAGAAAGAACACCAGACTATGCCTGCCGGTTAATAACAAGAGAAGCGTATGAAACACAGGCTCTCTTCAGACACATAACTAACCTACAAACGATATCGGCACAAAATAAACGACAAACCCAAAAGTACTTATCCCTTTCCCACAGGTGTGGTGCATTAATGATTCATTAATTGTGGCTCTAGGGTGTGTTGGGTTTGTGGATGGCTGCAGGCGGGTGGATAGTATGCCTGCCAGGATGAGTGGGAGGGGGGAGATCCTACCCCAGGCATGGCTCCAGATGTTACAGCTGTATTCTGTTCAGGTTATAGAACACAGTAAAACAAACACACACAATCTGTTCAGAGAATGCACTGTACAGTATTCTACCAATAGAGCAGCCGAATCACTTTGCAGACACAAAAGAAGCATGATACATAACGTTGAGTCAAATTCTGCTTTAAGACAACATACTACTATTGACACATAAGTGTATTACTTATTCTACAGTTGTATGTACAGTATATCTGGTCTGATGTAAAAGATGACCTGAGTTAAAGTTAAAAAAAAAAAAATTGTATTCCTCACATAGACTGTAATAATCGGATCATTCTCAGTGCACGTGTCTGTGCATGCACGCACATGTAACAGTATCCGGTAAAGCCAGTCCAGTGTCTCCTCTTCACAGCAGTCATGCACAATAAACCCGACCATTACAGTACACCACACACACACACGCACACGCGCAATCGCAAACACCTGTTCAATAAGTAGACTTAGCTAGACACATAAATAAATTAAAAGATTGGAACTATGCTTCATCGCGAAACGAGAGACTGCATTATTTTCATGCATTGTCTGCATTGTTTCTTTAGATTTTATTAGCAGTAAATCGATTCACTATTTTAGGTAGTAGGATCTGTTGCCGTTCATTTTCTACACAACAAAACTTATTTATATTTCATTATTATGAGCAATAACAGACAGACTGCCTCCGTCACGTTTGGTGAGGTGAAATGGTTGGTTCACAAAACATGTTGATCAATAAAGCATGTTGATCATAAGCATGTTTATTTTTAGACTGTGGGAATAAATGAAAAGTTTTCTAATGCTCCATATGGACTTCATGCCACACACCATTTGTATGTCCGCCTGACCGTCTGTCCGTATGTCTGTCTGTGTGTGAGGCGGAGGATTGATGATAGCATGGCTTCTTAATGCTCTCTGGGCCTCCCCAGAGCATTCATTCTTTCTCCGCATGAAGGGTTAACGCGTCAATATCACACAAAACACACAGGCTGATGCACACACACACACACACACACACACACACACACACACACACACAGTGTGCATTCCATATGGATGTGCCACCCACCTACGGACACACTGAAGCACATTGACAGAGGCTCAAGAAGCAAGGACATAAATAGTAGCAGTTTTCAACCATCGGCATGCTCCCGAAAATACAGTAGCCTCCCTCTCATCTGCAAGCTCTGTAATTTCTCTTAGGAGTTTCATTGGATGAAAGAATGTGTTTTGTTGAGCAAAGGACATATTCCAGGTATACGCTCCTTGATTGCACTACAGCGGTGCCAGAATCTTTGATTCCCTCCTCCGCTCACACACGTGTGTGTGTGCGTATGCGTCAGAGCTCGTGGTGTGGGAGAGGATGGCGGGGTGGGGGTATGGGAGGGACATTCACACCCCGAGTTTCAAACCAAAATGATGTTTTTCTAATCTTTCAACAGCCTGCATGGTGATTGGACCAACTGACATTTCCTTACCATTGTGCATTATTCAGATTGACTGATATTGCCTCATAATGTAGTTAGGCATTGCTTGTGGGAGCTTTGTGGCTGCTATGATTTAGATTTTAGTCAACAGTGTGTCTATCTTAAATGTACCTTAAATGATTAGATTGCGTTTGGGGTTGATATTAAATTCATCCATACACATAGGGCCTGATTGGCTCGATTGTGGCACGACTGGAAAATACCTCCTGAGACATTCAGTCCCATGAATACGTCAGTGAGGACTGGAACCAACCAGGCCCGTCTTAAACCACAAGGGGAATTCCAGAGACAAATCAAGGATTGTCACTTTAATCTACTACTACCTTGGCAAACGTTTAGCGGCGATGTCCTAGCCCAGTGATGACATCATGATCTTGCAAGGTTCAGTTTGAATTAATGTATCATTCTGGGCAAACTGGAAATTGTTGGTGAGAACCACTGTCCATTTCCTACTGACAGCTAAGGGCGTATCGGTGTGACGTTAAACGTTAAACGCATGTTATTCAGTTCACCTGCCAACAGTATTTTTAAGTAAGCGTCTTCCCTTTTCGTTTCAAAAGACGGCTTCTTAGATCTGTGTAAACTTAATGTCTGGTTGGTGATATCCATACTGTACAGACATGCCCTGATTTCACCTCGGCATGCTAACATGAGCCTGACGTTCTGGCTGCTGGAATGAAGATGCAGAGGCTTAATCAAGTATTTCAACAATTTATTATTCTCTCTCTCTCTCTCTCTCTCTCTCTCTCTCTCTCTCTCTCTCTCTCTCTCTCCACCTCTCTACCTTCCTGTAAGCCAAGCGTGTGTTTTCGTCCGCAATGACTCGGGACTCGCAGAACCTCGTGACGCCCACACACACACATTAACCCACACTATTTCTGTCACTCTCTCTCTCTCTCTCTCTCTCACTCTCTCTCTCTCTCTCACTCTCACTCTCTCGTGCGCTAGTTCCAGACAGTTCTCCCGCCTTACCTTGCGAGAGCATGAGGAGGAGCGAGACATTGTGGAAGGAGGAAGAAAGAGAGGGATAGAAATAGGGAGAGGGAGAGGGATGGAGAGGGAGAGGGAAGAGGGGGGAGAGAGATGGAAGGATGATCGACTGTCAGGTAGATTGGAAAGAATGAGTAGATAAGGATGAGGAGGAGTAGAAGATAAATGTGTGCTGACATCTCAGGAAGAATAAATAATATGAATGAAATGACTGCTGGGTGCACGTACAGCACAGTATGTGCACGTCACTGTACCTCACTGTTGCTGGGCTCACTTTGGGTTAAAGGTATCATTGTAAATATATCAATCATTTCTTTAAAGGTCCAGTAGGCAACAGAGAACAGACGGACTGATCAAGCGTAATTTAACCAATCAAATGCAAGGAGTATGTTTGAGCAAAAACACATGTCCTCCAAAAATTGAAGGAAAGCCTTTTATTTTTTTCCCTTTCTCACAATCAAGATTATACTCTGAAATGTTTATGTTCCTTCTAACAGTAATACATGCCTGCATGTTTAAAGCTAAGAGTAATTCCTTCTGCAAGGGAATATAAAAGAGCAAACAAATAATTATCAATATTTATAGCACCATTTGTTCTGTTTGTGCATCAATATAAACAGCTCGGAGGGTAGGGGGTATAAAAACAACAGAAACATGTTCAAATGTGCTGGAAGAAGCCTACAAGCTTGGCTAAGTGGGAAGTGTTAAGAAGATGGAATGTAAAAGAGCGATGGATGGATGCAATTGCAAACATTTCTGTGTTTTATAAATGTCGATGGTTCTATAATTAATAATTCATAATAATATTAATAAGTAAAGGAGGTCTGTTCTGCCTGTGCGTTTTTGTCATGTATATATACACTGTATATGCTATATACCCGTGTTTGCGTATGTGGGTGGCTGCATGGGTCCGCATATGGAATGCTAATTATACACATGGAGAGAGGAAGGCTGTCTGTTGTCTTCATCAGGCAGACAGCGGTTGTAATTTTCTAGTCACGTCTTCATATGAATTTTGTACTCCGAACTTTATTAATGAAAACATTCTTGGCAATTGTTTTCGCTTTCGTTCGTCCAGCACAGTAACTTTATCATCACCATTCACCCATTTTCAGAGAGATTGAAAAGCGTTGGTGTTTAAGATGGAGCGTAAGTGGGTCTTTGCCTGGGAGGGTGGTCATCATGACTTATTAATGCAATCCTTCATCGGTGACGTCATACTGCAGGGCTTCTCAAACTCTCTTCATCATTCACTTGAACGTCTCTTCAAAGTTGACACTCAACACCCCAACGACTCCTGCAATCTCCTCAGAAATAAGGGTACGGTGGAAGTCCATATCTCGACCAAAAGGTTTGTTTTTTACACTTTTAAAGTATAGTCTACACTAAAATTCATTAAATATCTCCTTCCATTCCGCTAGCTTTCTGTTCTCTGTGTGTGCTGAAGAAAATGTTCTGGTTCTTCTGCACAGCCTTGGCTCCGTAAATAGAAACACAAACAAAGGCATGGGCACCACTAACAACAACAATGCCCTAGGCTTCGCAATGCATTTCCGTGTGTGGGGCAGAGCTTCTGAGAGTGCACCCTATATGACATTGAAGGGAGAAGTGTTTTTGTTTTTGATTTGAGCTAGAAGTAAGCAAAGCAAGCGTACTAAGGACTGACAAACCCCTGCCTTTAAATGCAAGGAGAACGCTTGCTAACTTCTAAGCTCAAATCAAAACAGTATTACTACCGCTACGGAAGTACTACAGCAGTACTACGGCTTTGTTGATATGAGCAGTGTTCGCTAATTTGTTTATGTTCCTATTTACGAAGCCAGGGCTGTGTAGAAGTATCAGATTCTTTTTTTCAACATGCACAGAGAACTTGAAGATTTTGACAAAAAGTTTATTATCTTACATTTAGCTTGCAGTAGCTGACTATATACCTTTAACTAAAAGGTACAGCGTCGAAAGGAGCCAGTTGAGGTGGTATGGGCATCTAGTAAGGATGCGTCCTAGGGAGGTGTTCCAGGCACGTCCAGCTGGGAGGAGGCCTCTGGGAAGACCCAGAACCAGGTGGAGAGATTATAGCGCCACACTGGCCTGGGAACATCTCGGGATCCCCCAGTCAGAGCTTGCTAATGTAGCTCGGGAAAGGGAGGTTTGGGGTTCCTTGATGGAGCTGCTGCCCCCGCGACCCGACTCTGGATAAGCGGGAGAAAATGGATGGATGGATGGATAAAAGGTACAGTTTAGAAATCTGGATGCCAGTCCAACATACCTTATAGGGCATATGGCAGGAATGCTAGAAGAAAACCAGTGGTGTTTAAAAGCATTTCTCATTCCTGGTCCTGGAGTGGCAGTGGAGAACCACTGCCCTGCATGTTTAATGGTCTCTTAGCTCTAACACACCTGACTCAAATAAATGGGTCATTGTCAATCTCTGCAGAAGCCTGATAACGACCCATTCATTTGAATCAGGTGTGTTGGAGCAGGGAGACCAGGCTTATACCTCTCTTGTGTGTGTGTACTTTGTGGGGCAGTGATGATGAGCTGTGACAAGGTTCAGGTGCGTATCATCACCAGCTGCCAGCCGCCCAGAATCCGGAGATAAGGGGCCGTGGCTCAAAGCCGCAACGCCAAGTGTCTTTGCTAGTTTCATTTTCCTGCCCGGTGCCCACGTTTTCGTTAAATCAGCATTTTTCTATTTTTGGTTCTGGGGAATCACTGTCCTGCATGTTTTAGATGTCTCCCTGCTCCAACACACCTGACTCGTTATCAATCTCTGAAGAAGCCTGATAAAGACCCATTCATTTGAGTCAGGTGTGTTGGAGCAGGGAGACATCTAAAACATGCAAGGCAGCGGCTCTCCAGGACCTGGATTGAGAAACGCTGTCTTAAATAGCAAATGCACTTGGGCCCATTTGAGCACCCGTGTGTTGGTCTAAACATGAGGTGTGGTCTAGCCGGGGGGGGCAATTATTTTTACTTGAGGGCCACATTGAAAATGTCATAGAACTGCTCGATCCACACTTAACTTCGTTAACTTTCATAAGTATGCATATAGAGGCTATTTCTATGCACCATGTTTATATATATTATAATTTTATATAATATTACAGTTTACAATTACAGTACAATTTTTTTACTCGGCAGTAAATAAAGTAACATTATGCAACGCTCGTCAAGTAATTTTATTTTGTATTATTTTTCAAATGTTTGATGTACCCGGCGGGCCGGGTAGAATGTCTCAAAGGGCCGCATCTGGCCCCCGGGCCTGACTTTGCCCAGCCCTGGTCTAGCGCATTGTTGGCGCATTGCGATGATGAGGCAGTGGAAAGTGATGCGAGTGCGATTGACCAAGAAGAAGAAGAAGCCTTGTCTAGTCAGCGGCGTGGCGCATAATCAAGATAGTATCGCCTATGGCGGGTAACGCTCGTACATATTCTGCTTATTACACACAGGGACGCAAACATGCAAAGAATTAAAAAATAAAGGTGCAAATTACATTCACATGGACTTTTATAGGGAATGGGATAACACAGATTGCTTTATTACACCTCAAACTGTCCAGAATTAATTATGAACCCTTTTGAACCATGCGCCTAGCATAGTGCCCAAAGTCTATTGCCCTTGCTTTCTCTCTCTCTCTCTCTCTCTCTCTCTCTCTCTCTCTCTCTCTCTCTCTCTCTCTCTCTCTCTCTCTCTCTCTCTCTGGTGGATTACAGTTGATTACACAGAGCGGAGCTTGTGGAAAGAGGGCAGATTCCACGCTCGGCCTAAAAGGCACACTGTGGATGCTAATTAAAAAATGCATGGCCACTGAAGCCCGTGTGGGCTGTTTTTCTGCTCACCGTTTGCGGTAGCATGATAGCATCATATGTTGTGTCTTGCGGTACATCTGGACAGGTATCGTTCTGAGTGTGTGATAGGCTGCAGCGTGTTAGTTACGTATGTCGAAATGTGGTGTTTCTGGTTCTGTCCGGGACGATGTTGAGGGCAAACTGTCAGAGCAGAGAAGTGCTGCCCTCGGGATGTGTCCATCGGAAGCATTAAGAAGGTATGGAAGAGATTGTGTGTGTGCGTGTGCGTGTGTGTACAGTATAAATGTGTTAGAGTATATGCGTGTTTGTGGGTAAGTGGGGGCTTGTGTGTGTGTGTTATGTGCAAGTGTGTACATATAAACTATAGAATTATATCTATTATTTTGTATTATATAATACACTGTACATTAACTATGTTGGCATTAGACGGGACATGAAACAAACAAGGAATGTGCTTCTCTAAGGACTCTTATATGTTTACACCTGTCACCATCAATATGCCTCTAATTTTCTCATTCCCTCCTCAAATCCACAACAACAATCCTTCAGGAGCCCCTTTCCGCTCCCTAAATAGCTCGTCTGCCAGTGTCGATTTATGAATAAATAGATGTTGTGGATGGAAATACGGTAGACACATCTTTCATCTAGATGGACTGAGAATATGCTGTGGTGTGTGACAGACGTCTCTATGTGTGTGTTTGTTGTGTTGTTGTTTATGTTGTGTACACAAGCACATGCGGCTATCTATTTCTCCGTGACCCGTATCTATTAGTCATATGTATACCTCCTATCCTCTCTGTGCTCCTCTCTCTCTGATGTATTAAAACAGCATGCTTTTCTTCCATATCTGTCACCCTTCTCTATTCTCTCTGATTGGCTGAGATTCATTATGCTAATTGGCTGCACTTACCTACAGGAGCGAGGAGCAGAACTAGCTCACCCCACCTCCTACCGCTGTCCTACACACCTCTCTCTCTCCCTCTCTCTCTCCCTCTCTCTCCCTCTCTCTCTTTCTCTCCCTCATTCTGTTGCTATCTCTTCATTTCATCCTTTTCTTTCCCTGACCGGAAAGGAATTGGTGGACAGTCAGACTCCCTCGGGATTCTCTGTTCAGACTCTCTCTATCTCTCTCTCACACTCTCTACCTCTCTATCTCTCTCTCACACTCTCTACCTCTCTCTCTCTCTATCTCACACACACTCTCCCTCTCTCTTTTGCTCTCTCACTCTCACTCTCTCTCTCTCTCTCTCTCTCTCTGTCCTCCTTTCCTCTCCTTTCCACACAGAGTAAATAGAGGTTCTTTATGTTCTGAGTCCACCTCTTTCATCTTCCATCCCTCACTTCCTATGGTGTGTCATAGATTTTTCATTACATATTACAGTATCCACTGTATATCTAGCTCGTGATCGTTTAATACAGCAATCCCTTCCATATAGGGTTTACATGTGCAAGGTCTTACAATGCCTAGAGTCCTACGCTAAGATCTAATAAGCCACATATATATATATATATATATTATAGCAGCAATACAAAACAAACTCCCTCAGAAGCTCTGCACACTCACTGAAACACATTGAAAAGCCAAGGGCATTGTTGTTGTTGTGTTACTGTGTAGAAGGATTTATTTATTTATCACGCAATCCCTCTGGGTTTCTAAAAGCGCATCTATCTCTTCCCCTCTCACCCCCCCCTCCTCCCGTGTCCCTTGCCCTTAGGAGGACGGTAAGATGATGGACGGAGGTCCGCCGGGCGATGCCAACGGTGTGGACCCTGTTCCCGGCAACAGAGTGAAGGATTCTGGGAAATGGGAGAAGCCGCGCTTCTCCCGAAAAGCCCTGATGAAGTGTTGCCTGGTGCGCTGGATCATCGCCAGCACGCAGCCGCAGGACAAAGGTGGGAGACTGGAGCGGCGGCGGTCCCGGGGTTGTTCGTCTCCCATCGCGTAACAAGTGATATTCCGTCCGAGTTGTGTTGTTTGCTTTTTGCCGTGATTGGCTAAGGAGTCACAGCATTTTTAATTGGCTTTGGCTATCTGTTTCCCAGCGACAACGCTTCAGTTTCTCCGTCATCTTGTGTATGTTGTCGGTCTGCCCAGGCTGACAAATCGCCGTGGTGTTCTCTTACAATTCATAAAAAATTGATTGGAAATGAGAAGAACCGATATTACTTGTGTAATTAAGTGTAATTAAGTGTGTAGTATGTGTATGTGTAGGCTGTGTTTGTGTGTGTAGGCTGTGTGTGTGTGTGTGTGTGTGTGTGTGTGTGTGTGTGTGTGCGCGTACTATGGGGACATCACACGGCCAGAGAAAAACAGGAAGTCACAAACACATGCACAAACATTCGCACATAATAACTCACACGGACTAGTCTTAGCGCTTGTTATGTTAACCAATTTGTCTCATCGATGTGATGTAATGTACTCTAATTTCACCACTGCTGTGTATTGTATAAGTTATCACCTTGGAGAGCAGATTCCTGTGACCACCTTTTCTCTAATGTCCACCCCTGAAAGCCCCGATACCTTGGCTAGTCCCACAGGTTTGTGAAGGTGCAGTCTTATGGAAAACAATCTGAGGTCTGGAGAAGATTCACCTTTCCCTGCGGTTGCAGGAAGATAACAAATAATTTCACAGCTGGTTTCATCCATGTTCAATTGTACCTGTACCTGTGCATTTACTGAAATATTATGTAAGTAAGTAAGTAAGTAAGTAAGTAAGTAATGTTGATTTCTACAGCATCTTTCACAGACAGGATGGGGTCACAAAGTGCTTTACAATCAAATTAATATGATGAATAATCACACTTAAAAAGTATAAAAAACAATCCAATAACCAGAAACATATTACTAATGAAATGCTTGTCTAATGCTGTGGACACTTAAGACCCATCTTAAGACCCATCTTAAAGGGACAACGTTCCACAGCTCGGAGAACACGCACATGCATGGTCACCTCCTGTCACAGTTTTTGTTTCAATGTTCTACCACCATTTTGAAACATCACCGTCATCACACTAAACCACGCCCACTGGTCCCTGATTGGTTGGTCGTCCAGGGTCGCTGAGTGGACGCTGAAACGAACAAGGTACTATATTCTCAGTGAAGATTGAGCTGAGAGCAATAGGTGGGCACAGCCAGGCTACGTAAAGATCCCAGCCGGCTGGAAATGTCTGCTGAAGACCTTCGGTTGTCCACCTGTAGTGTGGTGTCTGTCCTCTCTTGGACCCTTCTAGAAGCAGTTGAGATGTAGCCAGTGGTCCACGTATAGCCAAACTTAAGCAACATGTCGACGACATATCTAAAACAGCTAGATTACGTTTATAACCTCCTGCCATCAAACTTCATTTAAATTACAGGTTGCAGAAACACCCTTTTCTTAATGTTTCTTCCGAATAATTTACAGTATAACACACATTTGGAAGTACTTTTATACATTCAGGGGTAATCCCATTATTAATAGTCTAAGCAAGATATGGCCTCAACATTACTTATGAGTAGGCTATTCATTTTGTTTAAGTGATTATACTGCCCTCTTCTGGCCGATTGATATATTACATCATGGCTTAATTTTGGATGCCCCTCAAAACACGGACCATCCATCCATCGATCCTTTCATCTATCTAGATAGACCCATTCAATGACAACTAGCTTATTTGCTCTGCTTCCTCTTCTGTTCACCCCCGCTCTTATCTCCCTCATTAACTAATTAAGATAAGAGCAGATATTCATCCATAAACCACAGCGAGTGATTTTAAAGTCTTGGCTCGGCTATTCTGCTGATGTCCCAGTCAGGAACAGTAAAACAGAGTTTAGCCAGCGTGGCACTTTGTCTCAGAACCTCCCCAGGCTCTTTCATGGGAAATGGGCAAAGCTACACTGCGGGGCTGTGGGTAACAATTTTGGAAAAGAAAAACAAAGCAACCCATAAAATAAACTAGTAATTGCTGAAATGCAGTTTGCTGCTTCAGATACAAGACATTGCAAAGAATGAAATGGCATAGCCAAATGTGATTTATGTAATTAAAAACCTCCTGATGTATGAATATGCAGTGCTGTATAGCTATTCAGGTTCTATATATAAATAGTCTCTTCTCTTTCTTCTTGTTAATAAAGTCATAATGATCCTGGTGCCATTTTTGGTGACTAATATGAGAACTGTAATTTGTCCATGTAGGTTCAGATGAATATTTAAACAGATGGAGGATTACGAGCCTGGCTCTGACAGCCTATTGCTCACAGCTAAAAAATGTTGACTATTATAGTCTGGAAACCCTGTTTGCTTAATGTTTTAATACCCACCCTGCTGGCGGACCAATCAGGATGGGTTAGTGAAATGACGCTGAAGTCAAGCGTGTTTATAAATGGTGGTAGAGCTAGATGAGGCGATCGAAACAGTTAAAGCAACGGAATGCTGATTGGTTAAATGCTGTCCAATAGTTTATTAATTAACCAGAGGTCTACGCCCAGTAGGAGGAAATGGCTGTGAACACTTCCCGGTGGAGTGTTGCCAATAATACTGGGTCTGGTTACAGAAGGGTTACTGGGAGTCTGGGGGTCTGGTTGGGTGGAGCGATCTCTTCAGGAAGTCTGTACACAATCACTGATTCTGATTGGTAGGAGAAATTCCAGTACAGAATGCATTCTTGCAGCTCATTGATTGAATCTGATTGCATGTGCAGGGAAAAGCATCTAAATGTAAGCATCGTCCTTCCATCATAACCTTCATTTTATGCAGCCATCTTGTCTGTGTGAACTTTACTAACCAACGTAGAATTGGAAAACATAATATATAAGCAAACATAGAACAGTTTAATCAGTTTATGAAGTAAGGGGGAGTTTATAGTAAATAATTTGACCTTATTTAACAACATAACTCTTAGTAGTTTAACTATAACTGTATAACTTTAAAAGCAGTTTAACTTTGTTAGAGTTTTAACAATTGAATAATTTTATGCCATTTTAACTAACAGTCAGAAATGCCAGGGGATAAGATGTGGCAGGTCATAATTTCTTTCCCACTAAAACATTTATTTAAAAATGATTAATTAGTCAATCTATCATTAGTATGATGTCACGTTTGTGTGTGTGTGTGTGTGTGTGTGTGGAGAGAGAGAGAGAGAGATAGAGAGAGAGAGAGAGAGAGAGAGAGAGAGAGAGAGAGAGAGAGAGAGAGAGATGACTATATACGACAAAAGGGCGAATACAGTGATACGGGAGACATAAACGTATTAAACACGCTAAAAACTTTAAAGATTGTAACTCGTTAACCTAACTTAGTGAATAATCAAAACGGCGAGGGCAAAGCTAGCGTCTAGTACTTAAAACGTCGTGTGGGTAAATTACACGAGGTTAAACAAAGGCTTCAGTTCTTGAGTTTAAACAAAGAGAAACACGCAGAATACAGTTAAGTTATGTGCGAGGTTTTTAATACCTGAGCCGGGCGTCGTCTGAGACTTCGCACTGGCTTTTTAAGGGAGAGAGAAAGGTGTGCGTGTTGGGGGTGGTCCCACCTTCCTCACTTCGATCCTAGTTTACATTAATATGATCCTGTTGTCAAACGATCATATAGCAACAGAGGAAACTTAATTCTTTAATAATAACCTGGAAAACCACATGAAAAATATAATGAAAAGTAATAAACATTAATGGAAACATAGAAATAACAAACGTGAGCGTAGTTACAAAATAGGCCGTGCTTTGATGGTCTCGAAGACGCAGTTGCCTTATCTACATGATTAGGTGTTGTAACGTTATACCTATAGCATTTGGTGGCATTGACTTATGTCAACTGAGGTAACATGACTATATATAT
>JAODOY010001350.1:0-13163 GCA_025399855.1 Forbesichthys papilliferus
TATATACACTGTATACAGTGCAGTACATGTAGCCATACCACTCTGCAACAACAAATTAGTCGTTTATGTAAGGCACGTTTAATTGGTATTGGGTCAATTTCCAGCATGCTGTTCTGTGTACAGACTTGTCTTTAGGGATCAACCCATCAAAAACGCCTGACTGCCTAAGTGCCTGGAGCTCTGGCGCTGCTCATCAGTTCCAGAGAGTAATGCTCTGTTAATTCCTCGTGTCTGTCAGCGGAGCAGGCCACACACGTCCTCTGTACGGCGCGGCCCGTCTATGCTAATGACAATATGGAAATGTGCAATCCCTCTGCACCAATCTCAGTGGGGTTTCTGGCCTAATAAAAGGCATAGCCTACTGTAAGTAGCATGTCGTCAGGCCCTGTGGTGAGGGTGAGCGATGGATGTGGAGACTTTTTCCGCGACTTCAAAATTGAAAGCCAGAGTTAGACTGCGTTGAGGTTGTGGAAACAACTTTTTCATTCACTGCAAATTAAAGTGCTCTCCCGCGGGTTCTGTGTGTTATTGCAGATTTTGTTTGTCTTTGGATGTGGCGGTATTACTTTTATGTCTCTTCGTTATTTGCGGGAGGTTTTCAGTGTAAAATGTGTTACGTTTGTGTCTGTCGGGAGGTGGCACAGCAAGGTTAGCCTGCACAGCATGCTTAGGCTGTGTGGGAAGAAGTAATTCGCTCAGAAAGTTCTGTAGAAACCATGATGAGGGTTTGCAATAAGACTCGACTTGTGATTTGTACCTAAATATGTATGAGTGTTTGGGATCAGATGTTCTGCAAGCGTCTTGGTCATAAGTAAAAAAATAAAATAAAAACAATATTGTAGGATATTAGCTGAACTAGTATAACAAATCTCTGCTTTGGTTCTGGTTTCTGAAGGTTATAGCATTTGGTTCAAGAATGTATTTAAGGTTATATTTATAAAAGTTGAGTTAACAGATGTATAAACTACATTTAAGATCCTTCAACTTCCCTCAGACAGAAAACGGGTGAACAAATATGACTGATATGACATGATTTAGGTGTGTGCATTGGTAACACAATGCACACACCTAAATCATGTAACATGAAATAATTATTTTTAACAGTACATGTAGCCTACAATTATCTAATCCGTTCATTTAAACATTTGTGGAAGCTTGCCTGCCTTTAGCTGTTGCAGTTTCATAACATATCCCTGCAGTGTCCAGTCAATGAGGTTGCTGCAGTGTCCAGCCAATGAGGTTTGAATTACAGTAACAACCGGAGCGCAAATGTGCCCGATTATTCTGTGTAAGACAGAGAGGAGAAATGCCAATCATATACGGAGCCACTTTACGGCAACACCCGCTACTTTATACCCTGTAATAAAGCTCCTCTTTAAGCAGCATGAAAATGACATTCCCATTATGGAGCTCCCACTGCAGTTATCAGGCAGAGAGCTGAACGCCTGGCCAATTAATCAGAGACTTACAAGGTCCAAGCCTTCAGACGAGGCACTCAGAGAGAAAGAGAGAGAGAGAGAGAGTGGGGGGGGGGGAATAAGGAGAAAGAGAGAGAGAGGGAGAGAGAGGGTGGTAGAGCACTGAACGAAATCACTTTAAAAAGTGAACATGTGAACATCAGTGTGGATAGTTTTTCCAAACCGATTTCTCAAGTTACTTTTTCCATCTGGAGGTCTGCTGCCTTCAGGACTAATCACCCTGCTTTTAGCAGATATACAGTATAAATGACTGTTCACTAATAGTTAATGGAATTATAGGAAGCAATAAGCAGGTTCATTGGGGTAGCAAGACAGAGAAATTACCCCGGACTTCATAATTGAAATACCTGTAACGGTATGCGTGTATGGTTTTGATTGATTAAGGTGACATCTCGTAAACACCACAGCAAAGAACAGCCAAGCAAACAAAGCAAGAATAAACTGGATAGAACTGGAGTCAAGATGAGAACGTGTGCTAACAGGCATTGATGTCATTTGTGGGTATTCAATGTGTGAGATTAGCCCCAAGACGCACACACACAACAATAACATGCACACACACAAAAACAGTACTTTTACTGACTTGAGACAAATCACTGAAATCATTGCCATATCCTGTTAATTCCTGTATTTTAACCGTGTTTGAAATTAATGATTTTCTTCCAGCTGAACACTTGCGTTTTAATGGACTCTAATATTCCAATTGGAATTGGGTTAAAAGCCCAACCTGAAAGAAAATGCTCATATAAACACCATGATCGGAAGAGAAATGACAAACCCGATCGACATTTCATTCTGAAGCAGGGAGGTAGTATAACCCGTTCCATGACCTGATTAAATGACCATTAAGACCATCCTAATCTTGCAAGCTTTTAGTTTCACTTCGTCATGCGAAACAGTCTGGAGAGCTTGGAAATCGAGTTGATTCAGGCCGGTAAACCTTGTGTGTTGCCAATCAGCGTCGTAGTTTAGCTACGGGCGTGGTTTAGGTGTGACGTAGGCTACCTGGAAACAGCTTGAAAACACCTAGATAATATAATATAGCATCAGTTTTATTAGAATGTATTAGAAGAGCAAAGGTTTTTCTCAATGGAAAATATGTTTCCACCCTTCCCCCGACTTTTCTACTGCAGTGAGAAAAACAACAGTCTGCTGGTTCACAGGTTCGTCCAATCACATGCAAAGTATATTTTTGAAAGCGCCTGCCCTCTTGAATCTGTTTCAATGGACGGCTCCCCAGATGGATATGTTTAACAGACACAGATATGCCAGGTTACCTTTAATTGTCACAACGGGGATTCTTAAATTCAAACTGAAACCAAATGTCACTGACCATTTTCACAGCTTTCCTGTATTTCAAATGCATTACAGTCTAATTTGTTTTGCAGAGGTTTTGTCAGCCAATTGGACAGCAGCTCTGCCAGGGCTCAAAATAAATGGGAGTTGTCGTGGTGATGAGTGACGTCATACATACATAACCTGCTAATGCTTGGCTAATCATCCAGACACAATGAAGGCTGGTTACATACAGTATATGAAATAAGCTTAATGGCACCCGCCAATCAGAGCGCCTGATGGAACAGTTTCCACGTATGTAAAATGTTCCTCTGCAGCAGAATATTATGCAGCCATCTGGCCGAGATACAGAAAACAACAGTTTAAAGCCGATGTCGAAAGAATGTTACTAACACGCAAGTAAAAAGTGTACATGTAGATAAATAGTAGGTAAGCCTACACAGACGCATGTACAAACACGGAGACACATATAATACATCGATATAAAGTAATACATAAACACATACCCACAATCATATATAATGTATGTACTGTATAATCACATAAACATAAACATATCACGCACACACACACACACACACACAACTTAAACAAGACAAGCGTCATGCAAACAGCTGGGTCTTATCATGTCAACTGAAAGCCAACTGACAACATTTACATACATGTGATGAAGAAATGTGTTTCATGCATAGGCTGTATATGTTACAGGGGCTTACTGTAGAGACAACACACTGTAAATCCACACAGCCCTGGGCCAGGTTGACACTGCAGTAAAAGGAAGCAAGCGGGGGGTGGGGGGGTCTGGTGGTTTAGTGTGGGGGGCCGGGGGATAGAGAGATCCACAGGGAGCCTGACAGCGACTCAATAGATGTGTCAGCCTGCCTTTAGGAGACATTTTACTGGCATTCTGAACCAGGAGAACATGAGCACTACAGTTAGCATGCACACAGTACAGCGCACTCAGACACTCATGCTGTCACTAAACTTGAGGTGGGTGTTTTTTAATTAAGGTCTGGCTTCTGTAGAAATATGAACAGGCATTGTTATGGAAACCACATCAAGCCAGAAGGTATGAAAAAATTGGGTTTTAAAATGAACAATACGTTACCTACCTTTGCCTCATACTTTTGCTTCTGGTAACCATTACAGTAGCTTTAAGGCTTCTTCTGAAATAGAGGTTTTGTGTTTTATAGAACCACACGTAAACACAGACAGGGATTAATATCCATCCCATAACTCTGTCTTTTCTGTTAAATGTTGAGCGCAATGGAAAATGGAAGAAGAATCCATCACTGAAGCGATCAGATGGTTTATAGTGCAAAAAAGTAGAATAAATGATAACGTCGTCATTTTGTTTCTGTGACAGGCTCAGTACGAATCGACTTAAACACAACAATCACATCATCCATCACCCAGTAGCTTTTATACTCTCACAGTTCAATGTTATGCGTTATTAAATACTAATACAGGCACTGTGTGTCTTAGTTACATATTTCGTTTAAAGATGTTTGTAAGAGTTTCATTTAACATTTTTGTTTTTTATATAGAAAATGACCACAAAACCGAGGAGGAAATATAATTGAAAAGTTTGTATATTCAGGTCACACTCATAACCCTTATCAGGCAATACCACAGTTCTATGGTAAATACTGGAGACCCCTGTTGTGCTGAAACCAAGTCATGGGACAATACTGTGCAGGTGTTCGCTAAAACTGTTCTGTGACTTATAACTGAAAGACCCATAGCATCCTTAAACATTATGCTTATCGTGTTCCTTACAGTAATACTCAATGTGTCAATTTAGATAACAGTGCCAAAGGACCAACTTTTTTATCTTTTATCTGTGGTTGGATTTTCTTCTTTCGTATACATTGATGGTTTATGTGGCTGTGTGGTTGCTATTAACGACAGCAGCATGCCATCTGGGCTAACTATTTTATACATTTTACAACATACACATCTATTAATATACAGTACAATTCCCAGATTCAATTGATGGAAGCCTGAATGCCAACAAAGTGCTAGTATTTAAGACACACACACACACACACTCACACGCACACGCACAGGTTACACAGTATCATGTCAGATTTAGAGGGACAATAATATAACATTCTACTAACATACAGTACGATGCTATGAGTTACATTGATAGTTCACAGCGAGAATATGCCCAGCCTCAACCTGTTTCTTTGCAAAAACTGACAATACACATTTAGAATGAGTTTCAGTTCTGAGTGGAAACAAAGACAGAAAGGAGGAAGTGGTCATTCTGCTCCTTACCCCCCCCCAGTAATCTGCTAGAAATACATGTGGTTGTTCAGCTGCAGATACATTCAGTCCAATAGACACTTCAAGGTAAGGTGCTCGACTATTTTGGGGAATGTGTCAAATCTGTACAAAACAATTGTGTCATATTGTCATATGTTTTGTCTCATAGGACACAGCACAGAGATGAAGTTCCTACTCTATTCCCTGCTGGCCTTGTCGGTGGTCTTGGCCTCTGCTTTGCAGACCCTCGACTCCAAAAAGGACCTTGAGGAGTCCAACTTCGGCAAACCGCATCCTCCTCGCCATGGGCGTCAGCTGTTGGGATGGTATGTCAAGACATGCTTAGACAACAACATGAAGGCCCTGTGTTCTCCAGTGAGGAGAGAGTTTGGATTCCATCTTTTTAACAATAAGGAATCGCTGCTCCCAGCACTGACAGACAAGAGACAGTTCCAATACTACACCATTGGAAACCTGAACGCTAAGGGAGCTAAAAAACTGCCACGTGCAGTGAAAGAATACTACAACTCCAGAGACCCTATGACTAACATGGATCGTGTCCTAGTGAAGTATAACAAAAACGACAAGAAGATCAGTGACATCTACATCTCCGAGCATTACAATCAAAGTAAGACGTACAAAATTGGTAACAATCTTCTGGATTTTCTCAGAAAGACAACCGACAACATTAACATACATGTGATATAGTTAGCATACATCTTTCATCGCCTTTTGCCTAAAAGTGATGATAAAACATTCCGATTTGATTTTTTTCCCCCCGTGCATCTGAAATGAATGCCGGCCTGCAGAACATATTACTGCAACACAAAAATGTGCTGGTGTATTAAAATGTGACATGCTGACATTCATTCACAGAATAAACTTGTGAGTTATGCATTAAAAGTGTTAAGTCTTGATGCATTTGACCTTGTATGTTATTTAAATGTAGAGCACAGTCTCTGAATGTTCTCCCCCGGTAAACACAGCATGGTAACATTAGAGTACGGGCTGTTAAGTCCCAGCTTTGACCTTTTGATATTAAGCATTGAACTCATAGGCCTAAATGAGAAGTTTACCTCACTTCACGGGACCTCTTTACAGCTGAGAAAATGGCCACAGAGTTATTGAAATTAATAAGAAGGGCAAATGGTTTAATGACTCTGGGAGTGAGAGTTAGGGGGAGGGGTAGACTGATACATTTTTCTCCATCGCCGATTGAAATTATTTAATGAAAGCGTCATTACAAGGAATCACAGTTTTAATTGAACTGCAAATTAATTTAGAGTGGAATAATATTGTCCTTGAGTTGACTTTTGGATCGCAGCACATGGTGCGCTAAAGATGGACTGTCTCCCATAACTGACCCAGCCCAACGCACAGCACACCACATACAGCTCCTGACCTCAGAAAGCTCTTCTCCATCCCCCCGCCCCACTCCCCCCCTCTCCGTTTATCTTTTTAGCTCTCTCTGGTCGGGAGGGAGGAAGGGGGGGGGAGAGCGGGGATAACAGCGCACTGAGTGAATTCAGATCTGATTTGATACTCCCACTGAAACACTAGCAGGCTGGTTCAACCAGCCTCACACCATGGGAGAGATTTATAGTGCCCTCACTCTACAAAACACTGACATATTGATGTAAAGCATAGAAGTGCTCTCTTACACTGTGTGTGTGTGTGTGTGTGTGCGTGGCTGTGTGTGTGTGTGTGTGCATGGCTGCGTGTATGCGTGGCTGCGTGGCGTTTGTGTGTGTGTGTGTGTGTGTGTGTGTGCGTGGCTGCGTGGCGTTTGTGTGTGTGTGTGTGTGCATGTGTGTTTGTGTGTGTTGCATGTATCAACCCCTCTACTGTACATATGTCGTTGTGTGTGCATGTGTGTGTGTGTGTGTGTATGTGCGCACACGTTGCATCTATCAGGTATCAACGCTCCTACATATGGTGTGTGTGTGTGTGTGTGTGTGTGTATTCCTATGTTTTCTCCACATTGTGTAAGGAGTGTAAAACCCCTCATAACAGTGATAAGCGGCTTGTCTTGTCTATAGCTTTGCTCTCCTTATACGGGCATAACATCCTCCCGGAACGAGGCTGCGGAGAGCACAGTCATGGGGGAAGGCGGGGGCTGATGTTTCAGTGTGCCCGTCCGGGTAAAATGCAGGACTGCCCACTCCTGTGATGGAACGGGGGAGACCGAGCTCTTTGACAGAATCCTAAAGTGCTGGAATGAACAGTTGTCTCAGCATGATGGATGTTCCCCGCTCTCGAGAACATCTCCCCACCACTTGTGTAGCTATATGTCCTGAACCCCCACGGAAAGAACAACATGTTAGCAAGAGGGTGGATTATACACACATTATGTTATATTCATTGAAATAGTCCAATAACAACAATTGATTGATGTGTAAAAAACTAACAAAAAAAACATTTATAATAATTGTATTCATTCTAAAAAGGCAGTATATGAAAATATATACATTAAAATGTCAGTGTCCATATCCATCCCAGCCATATTACCGAAATAGGGGAGAGACATTTTGAATAACAAATTAAATCTAATCATTCTCACATTTCCTTTTTTTTTTTAGTCCTGAAATAAAATAAATTCAGAAAGAAGACTTCTCCAAACGAATTTAATAAAACAATTTACACCTGATTGATGTGGTCGGTGAATGTGACACTTTGCAGTGCATTCGTCTAGTATGCAGGGTGTGAGCGTGTTGTGGGTAATGTAAAGGCAAGGATCTGTAAAGCACCAGGACTACAGTCTGGGGCGAGAGACCTTGTTGCAGGGACCACTGAGGTAACACAGAAACATGCCAGAAACATCTGAACACAAATAATAGTACATTATTGTTATTATTAATCTAGGTAAATGTATTGCAATACAGCCATTTCCAAATTGTGTAAACCAGACTCTATTTTTGATTGCTAAAATAATGTATAGACACTCTTTTACAAAGACATAATATTTTAGTGAATTTACAGAAGAATATGCATTTATATATATATATGACATATTTAATGAAAACCTTATATTCTGGATTCATAA
This sequence comes from Forbesichthys papilliferus, assembly GCA_025399855.1. Classification (NCBI taxonomy): domain Eukaryota; kingdom Metazoa; phylum Chordata; class Actinopteri; order Percopsiformes; family Amblyopsidae; genus Forbesichthys; species Forbesichthys papilliferus. Next base: position 8,089 of record JAODOY010001350.1, read on the forward strand.
TAGTCTCCTTTTGTTTTCACTATTTAACAGTTACACTGAAATATAGAATAATATCCATTATTTCCTCAGCTGTATATTTCAATACACCTGCTTAACAGAGCAATAGCTCCCCCTACTGAAGGCTTCGTGTAAGAATTACAATGACACCCATTGGCTCCTGAGAGCTCAGCCATTAAAATCCAGTACTGCATGGTAATGAATACCAGGCCTATAGTAAAGGGCTCACATTAAATATTTACACATCAGTTAATATTTTATACGGTAATTTTGTATTTAAATTGGATTTAATATTTAATATAAATACAGTGTTAAGTGGGGGTATACTTTTCCCAAACAGCAGTCCAGACACCTTCCATATGAATGGCAAAGTAAATACAGCATGACTAGCATACAAAGGTGGGGATTCTGTGAAACAAGCAGGGTTCCAGGCAGACCACACACCTTACACTGTCTTGGGAAGCAAACATTTAACATTGACATACATTTAAAACACAATATAACACAAAACACAATGCACACATGGTATCGTAAGCTATAACCCGTGTCTTCAGTAAGATGTACAGTTATGGTCATAATCAGACAGTAAATAGTTGTATATCTACATTTTAAAATACAAAAGGATTATTCCTGCACAATATGAGGCAGAACTTGACATTGATGCACAGGCTATGATCAAATGCTATTGAAGTGCGAATGTTTCAAAGGTAACTCCTGTACATGTGTGACTACATGTCAGTCTGAATGGACGCTACACAGTCAGGGATGCTCGGTAAGTAATGTGGAACACAGAGCCCAGTGCCTCAGCAGTGAGCCTGCTTAAGATCTGTACTCGGGGATGAAAGCCTTATGTGTTTCCCCGCAAACCTTCCTCTCTGGTATCAGCAGACACAGTGTGTTTCGCCCAGGGGGAACATGACGCAGAGCTTTCACCATGGCAAGCGCTGCAGACAGAACTAATCAATCACAGCTGCACGCTGAGCATGAGTGGATGAGCGTCAGAAAGACTTTTGGCTTTCCTCCTGTGTCTCTCATATAGCTTGTATTAACCTTCCATTTAGCCTCCAACTTAAAGGCGCAATAAACCTTATGGTTTAGTGAACTTAAGGTTTAGCGGATACATACATGTCATATTTGCCTAGAACCAAAACTCCTGACACCCAAGTTACTTAACAGATTGGCTTGCTGTCCATTTGTCTCACATTACATTACATTACATTAAAGTACATTACATTACAGTGTTTTTTCATGAGGATAATTCAAATGTGACAGTATCAGCACGTAGAGTAGGCCTACATAGAGAATGTCTGCTTCCCCAATTTCAAGCCTAGTGAAATTGATTCAAGGTGAAACCAGTGATGTTCTCCTCCATCACTGGCTAACCTTACGAACCATTTGAGAGCCGTCACACTCAACAACTCCACTGGTAGGCAATGTAACCTCCCAAACTGCAGTGTTTGCTCAAAGATAGGACATTCCCCCCGGGATTTTAATGTTCCATGTCAAACACAGGCAAGTCGTCGCAGATCAAGGACTGGGTTCCTTCTGAAGGTCACACCAATTATTTCCGACGGAAGTGAAGCGCTCGCTTTTTGTGAAGGATCAACAGCCGAAATATGCATATTCATCAACGCCAGGAGCTCACGGGTTGCCAGAGGGGCTAGGGGTATAGGGTGGGGGGTGCAAAGTAGGCTAAGAGGAGCTGTCCGGTTATCACAGAACAAAGAATCCCAATGTCAGAGTGACAAGAAAGGATAAAGCCTTCATTATAGGTTGGGAGCGTGTGCATTTACATCAGCCAACAAAACGAGAGGAGATTTGGCACACTAACCAGCGTTTCCATCTCAATCACTCAGCCATCGGCCCAGGGCTCCAGTGGCAACCTGGTATGGAAAGCACGATTAGAATGCGTTAGGCCTCCGTTAAGGTAGCCTCGGTGTCTAACGTTCGTTAGCACTACGTCACATAAGCGACTTGTGCGCTTATACATTATTGTCATTATCTACGACTACGACGCTAGTGCAGTGAATCATTGCAGGCTTTCCATTTCTCTGAAGAAGTAAGTACTTAACTATATTCAACAGATTTGAACAAGACCCGCAAACAGTCAAGACTCGTGTCGTTTAGCTTCCCAACGAATTACTCCATGTAAAAGTCTGCTTTGGTCAGCGAGGCAGTTAATCATCATGCAGGTCAATCAAAATACCTCTCCTGTGAAGAAAGACAGGTTACTTTACACAAGTACAGTCTGTTAGACTATTCATTCAAGCAACCAAGGGAAAACACTGCAGAGGATGGCTATTCTTGCTGATTGCCTTCTCTAAATTCTCCGTGTAATTCGCATCTTCCACCCTCCTCTGTACTAATTTGGAAGGACTTCTTTACGGTCACCCCAAGTCCTCTTGTGTATGGCGCATGATTTTCAATAAGGACAAACCTTGTGAGACCCTCCTGATCTCTCAAGCTTCAGTTCATTTCGCCGTGAGAATCAGTCTGGAAAGCCTAGAAATAATGTGTCCGAGTAACAACTGAATTTACCAATCAGCATCATATTGATAGCTATATGTGCGTGGTTTAAGTGTGCGGCGGGGTTTAGGTTTGCCGACAGCGAAAACTACCCTATGGCTCATCCAATCAACTGCCAAGTATTTTCTGAAAGTGCCTGCCCTTTACAGTTTTGATGGACAGCACCCCAGATGGACTTGTGAATAACAATCAATTTGGCATGTCAGGTTAAAGATGAACTGCCATAACCTATAGATTTAGGTCCACATGTGGAAGATGTATCTATAATCTGAATGTCACATACTCCTGCAAAATAAATATTTATATAATATTTGTTATATGGATGTTCTGTTACATCATTTATCTGTTCTTAAAATGTCATTAAATATTGTAATGTATTATATTCAACTGTATTGTCATTGTGAAACTTTAGAAAATGATGACAGCTCAGAGCAAGGACTACTGTAATAATGTTTTTAATAGAGCTTTAGAAGATGTAACAAGTCTAGAAATGAAGGTCAGAATGAAATTGAAGCTAAAATCCCAATTTGATGCCCAATTATCCCCAGTTTATGTGAGGATTGTACGTGAGCATTGTCAACTAAATTGGGTTTTATTTCAAACAAATAGTCACAGTACATTGATATAATATCTAAATATTCTATTATTCATAGCTAGATATTTTTTTTATTTTAAGCATTTCTCTTTTATTTACTTTTAAGTATTGTTTGCCCATGGAACATAGCATATACGTGAAATATGATTACAACACTTGGTTCAAAGCCCGCTGCATCAGAGGTGCTTGGCCATCTGCTGTAGGTCACCGTTTCCTGCAGTCTCTCTGCGCAATTCATCTTCAACCAATCTTCTTTCTGGACATTTTAAGGTATGAAGGAAATGTGTTCACTTCACCCCAGGAAAAAATCTGACCAGGCAATGCTGTTTGATTGGTCTATAGCCCCATAGGCATGTACTGCATGCTTGATAACAAACAGCACATTGAAGGATGATTATGTTGCAACATACATACACACACAGCAATATGGTTTCTGAATTTAGGATCTAAACACTTTCAGTGATTTGCCTGCTTATTTGCTGTTTTATAGAAGAAATACAGTTTGAGCATATACAGTAGCCTATACATAGGGACGCTCTAGACCAGCAGTTTTCAAACTGTGGGTCACTGCAGCGGGAGTGGGTGAGTCGCAAAAATTGCAAGCGGCCATTGAATGAATGAAGAATATCAATGAAAGGCTTCCGTGCTTTACCATCGTGTTGTTTCATTAATTGGACGTGAGTGAGGTTGTGGCAAAATAGTCTACTTGTTCCTGATTGGATTAAATCCTATTTAGCCGTGTGCACACCATAGATTCTGGAGCGCTCTGCTCAAAAATATTTGGCGCACAGTACACAGGTATAGCATTAGCTATCTCTGTGCTGTGCTGCTATTCGTGAATCGAGAGACGCTCCTCCATCTTCCTTGTCATTTACGGTCATAACGTCTTTGAAGGGAGGCTTCAGGCAGATTTGTCTCTGTAGTGGCCCTCCCTGTTGAAACCATGCTTTCAAAAACATAATGGTTGTAGCTCTAATAGGCTCACACCGCCTCCTGTCGCCCCTTATGTGGGTGGCAGCACCCTCGTGCTTGTACCACCCGCACTTGGACAGTTGTGATTCAAACAGTGAGCTGAACGACGGCAATTTGGGAATCTGGGGGGGAGCCATAACAAAATCGATGAATGTACCTTTAACTTATTTATTTTCAGCACAGCTGCATCATTTTTTTCAAGAAGAGATGTGATAAACACTTTTATTGGCTAACTAGAGATGCCAACTTTAATGCATGCCAATTTGTATGCCTACTCACAATTGTAGGTGTGGATTCAGTTTGTGTGTTACAGTTTTTATCAGTGTGTTTATTTACTTTATCTACACCCATTCGGTTCCAATAGAGGTATCAAAAGGCACATTCGTCCCGCGAGAAGGTTTCATGGATAAACGTACTGTGTGAAACTTGGCTGGAACTTTCATATCTAAACCCCAGGTGATGTGGTAGCTCTGTGCCCTTGAATGCTGGCAGGGACGATAATGGCCCATGGGACCTCGGTATATCGAATAATCATATATGAGTAAAGCACTTAGATTGGTAAAACATAATATACAGGGAGGGTCAGTGGAGATTAAAATAGATTGTGTGCTTTTTTCCTCCTTCATCTTTTACAATAGGTGAGCGAGGGAAGGGCGTGCGAGGTTGAGAGGGACAGAGCAGCAGCTCCGAAGGTGAAAACAGGGTTTATATGGATCTGGCCTGACCTATGAGGCAGTCAGGACAATGTCTATTAGATTAGTACTGATCTCAGGTGACAGACTGCCCTCTCATACACAGACACAGACACACACACGCACACACTCATGCACACACTCATGGCGGGCGCTGGGAAGAGACGAAGAGACAACAGAAATATTATCAGTTTAACACTGCCACCTAATGGAGTACAAAGTATAACATGTGTGATTTAAAGGTATAGTAATTAATTCATTCAAAGTATAACATGTGTGATTTAAAGGTATAG
>JAODOY010001350.1:19737-35363 GCA_025399855.1 Forbesichthys papilliferus
CCGCACCGTTTCCCTGTAGCTTATTACTAGCCGCTACCTGCCTCTTGGAGTATGTTAATGTGAAGTATGAATGTCATAAGCAAAGCTAGTCAGATAAATCCCACTCTAGTTCTTCCTGTTGTCCTCCCTTTTCCAACTGTTCCCTTCATGGATTGATGTTTCCCTTACATTGTTTACTAATCTACTGTACTCTGTCTCTGGGGATGGTCTTTCCTCTGTCTTTATGCATCTGGGTCCTTCTCGACCGTCTGTCAGCGGCAAATGAGGGGTCCTCTTATAAGCCCGTCCCCAAGCCTCGCAGTAGGGCTCTGGGTCGCCAGGCTGATGTGGACAGTGGTCCCACAACCGGCGCGGACGATTCTCAGACTGGGGCGATAATAATACACAGCAGTCCCTCCCAGCCTGTTAGTCAGAGGAGCCCGCCACATGACAATAGCCACAGTGCATCAGAAGAAAGGAGCCTTGATTACAGCAGTGACAGTGGCTCTCCAGACATCACTCGACATGGTAACTGAACGTTAATCCAGACAGAGACTCCAGACACCCTTGTAGATACTGTATAGCCATCCATTACAGAGCAGGGACTAGTCCCGTGGATGTCTTTTATCTGTCTGTCTACGTGAGTCTTTAATGTTTTGATGCTGTAGACTATGAGGCATGACCCGCAGTGTACATCTGAAGTGGTGCTACTCTCAATATCTGTTGTTATGGCTACAAGTGCTAGGCTAGGCTGTATTCCTTTATTAGCTTCCCTTTTCTCCTGTCTGTGTATCCAGGCTTTTAATATAGGCACCTTTTGATCTATGAAATGTCTGTTTGTTCATTTCAGAGCTGGATAAGTACGTTTTCCTCCATAACTGTGAGCTAACGTTGTTAACCTTAAAGAGCTACGTGATGGTTGTGACCTTTTACCACACCACTAGAATGTTCATTAGGCAGCAGGGTCTGAATAAACAGGCCAACTTTGTCACAGATCGAAAAAAACATCCCTGACCGCTCTGGGGAAAATGAGCTGTGAATGCAGCCCGCACTGTTGTCTCTCCTGTGGTGTCTCTCCTGTGTCTGCTGCTGGACTGTGAGACATGATGTCTTTAATCCCCAGCCATCTTCAGATGACATTTAACACACAAGCTTATTCTTCTGTGTCCAGGAACATCCGGCAGGATGTTTAGGAAGACTCTGGGGAAGTCCCAGACCATCCATGAGGAAGATGAGGTCGTCGATGGAGCAGGCGTCCTCACAGACAGTCTGGAGCCAGAGGGTGAGTCTGGGACTAGCTCGCTGAGAGACCACCGAGGCCAAGGAGTTCAGAACACAGGAACTACTAAGCAAAATATAATAGGACTTTGCAAATTATAATGAGGCGTTTGGTCTGTGTCCAAGAACTACCTCCTATGCATCAAATCATTGCCTTTTCTGTATATTTGAAGCCAATTTAGTTTTAATACAGCAGTCTTTCATGTTGATGTGAGTTTTATTCCTCTGCCCTATTTAACAGTGATTTATTCTTATTTATGATGAATGCTAGGCATGTACAGTAAATTGTCTTGTTTAGCCAATCAGCCACATTGAGCATGCAATGACTTTTAAATGTCAACGTCTGAATAAGAACAACGAGTTATTACAGTTACATTACTGAAAGCATTCCTCTGTTTACCGTTGGTTCAATCAGTGCAATTAGGTCATATATTGTAGCAGATGTTTTTTTTCCATGGCAACATGGTAGTACAATTATGTATTAAAGGCAGTTATTCATTCTTGAGAATGCTTGCTAACTTTAAGCTCAAAGCAATATTCCTCCATGAGTCCGCAGCGCCACCCCCAAACCTTTAAGCGCATGGTGAAGCCATTGTTGGCATTGTTGTGAGCAGTGTTCGCCACTTTGTTCGTTTTCCTACTTAATCAAGCCAGGGCTGTGTAGAAGTACACTTAAAGTAGTAGAAGTATCAGAAAAATTGCTTCAACACACTCAAAGAACGGTAAGATAGCAAAATGCGAGGAGATATTTGGTAAAAAAAAATTGACAAAACGTGTTTTAGCTTACAATTATCTTACAATAGCTGACTATGCCTTTTAATAGTAGGGCTTAGGCAAGGGATTGGCTTGTTCAAGGATGCTTACAGAAGGACTACAGTGGGCTGGGGGTCGGGCCCAAGATCTTAGGATTGGAACACCTAGCCGCTGGACTGTCTTTCCCCCCTCGTCGCGACGTCACCATAGACTATATATATGTGGATATATGGACAGACCCTTTGTGACGTCACCATAGATTGTATATATAAATGGTCAAACCCTCTGTGACGTCACCATAGACTGTATATATAAATGGTCAATCCCTCTGTGACGTCACCCATAGACTATATATAAATGGACCATTATAATGGGATAAATGTACCGTTAATATATTTTTTACTGACGAGTTATAAAAAAATTCACCCCTTTAGCTATAGAGACCAAATAATTTTTTTGAACCAGGCTGTAAACATGTTTTTTTTAATGTAAATTTGTACATTTTAATGGGAATTGACATCCTTTTGCAGCCAGTCTCAAGTGGCCATTCGATGAACTGCAGATTTTGGCACAGCCACATAGTTTTCGTTTCTCAGCACCGGAGGTTCCCGCTTGGTTGAAACTAAGTGGTCCGGTTGCTTGCTACTAATTACTTGATTGACACTTGATTAGCGCTGCCGTTTTTGTTTGTGTTTTAATACAAAATCAGACTTCATCAAAACACTTAACTTAATGTAAGTGGTCAATAAGCTGTGCGTGTGCGCGTGTCTGTAGGGCCACGCCAGAGCCTGGGTCTCGACACACTGGAGGAGCGCGAGGAGAAGGCACGGTTCTTTGCCCTGCTGGAGGCGGGAGACTCATCTGCCATCGACTACTCCAGGCTGAACAGAGAGTTAGATTCCACCAGCTCTACCCCTCTGAGGTAGCACTACCCCCCCCCCCCCCCCTCCCGAAAGTGTATTGATTAATAGTAGATGTTCAACAAGGTCGATAAATCGCCCGATGTTGTCCTGTGATGATGTGCTGCCGATATATCGGCCTTGTTGACTGCAATCAGCTTATTGGCAAATAAGGGGACGTCCACCGATGGCAGTGGCAATGTGTGTGTGTGTGTGTGTGTGGGGGGGGGCATAAAATTAGCCTTGGCTAAATGCTAAATTGTAGAAGCTCCATTAGGTGGTGCTATGATACCACCTATAACAGACGCTGGCTGGACAACAACTGTGACGTGTTGACATAATGGAGTACTGTGCACACACGTGTTTTATTTTATGTATTTATTTATTTTCCCCCCAAATGAAAGTGAAAGAAAATGTCGGCTGTTGTTGGAGTATTTCACCATCATTGGTATGGGCTATCTGCAATATTTAATCTTATACGTCGGTATCGGCCCAGGATTTATATGAAAGGATTGACGCCAGAGAGAATATCATATAACTGAGCGGCTCCAACGGACGGCACTTCCACATTCTATTTTTGGAAGGAGGGGGTCGCCTTTATACCCTTGATGCAAACCATAACGACACAGCGCTCCATTTAATTATTTATCTCTGGGGGCGTTGAAGTGTTTTTTGAGTATATTACGTTAATTCCCACGTGCCTACGATCAATCTGAGGCCACAATGGTATTTTTATTTGTTTCAGGCCATGCATGGCTCTGTATATTTATCGGTCTGTACGCTGCCTAAATCAGCCTCCTAGCAAAATTCTGACAATGACACGCCCACTTAAAGGCAGGGTCAGTCATTCTCGCTAACTTCGAGCTCAAATCAAAACAGTATCGCTCCGCGGTCCTCCTGCGGCAGAGCCTCACACGTCGAAATGCATTGTGAAGCAAAGCGGAGTGCTACGGCTTTGTTGATACGAGCGGTGTTCGCCAGGGCTGTGTAGAAGTATCAGATTATGTTTTCAACACGCTCAGACAACGGTTAACTAGCGAAATGCGAGGAGATGTTTGTTGAATTTAACATGAAGTGTATTAGCTTACATTTAGCTCACAATAGCTGACTTTCCTTTTAGCGTTCCATTTTTGCTTCCATTGAAACGCATTAGAATGTTCTATCTTTCTCCAAGTCTAATATCTTTGTTGACGCACTGTCTGCAGGGCTGCTGTGAGGCATGATGAGGATCAGATGGTTGGTGGAGATGCGGCGGACATGGAGAAGTCCTCCCCAGGTAGGAGTGGCTGGGAGGAGCATTCAGGACTGTCTCTGGTCTCCTTCTCTGCTCCTCCCTCTCCTGATCAGGGCAACCGTCTTTCTCTCATCAGGCTCACCGCTTTACAGCCACGACTTTGAGGAGGAGGAGGAGGAGGAGGAGTATGTGGATGAGAGAGGCTCACAGGCGCAGGTCTGACACACACATCTGTCATGGCTGAGCTTTTTGTTTTGTTCAGTTTTTCAACATGTTCCCTTTTTCAGAAACATGGAAGGTCTCCTATGCTTGCTAAAGGTAAACTATTGGTAGCGTACTGTATCTCTGTCTCTTATTGAGTCGGGTCTGAGCACTGTACTGCTCAGCATGTATAAGTAAATACGCACACGTGACGCGGTTGCTCACTCCCTTGTCATGTCCGTCTCAGTGTCACTCCATGACTCGCTGGACTCCAATGGTGACATCTTCCTTCCCCGAGAAGACAGCAGGAGGCTCCCGGTGGGCTCTCTGGACAAAGGTGATGTGCAGAACGTAAACAGCCATCTGAAGGCCCAGGGCTGCTTTACGCGTCCACGGGATGCAGGGGTCCGCGGAGTGTGCGCGGAACGTAAATATCAACACGCAATACAGTTCGAGCACCTCCGAATGTGTTTGCGTGCGCGGACATGTGCGTGCTGACTGCACATGTGTGACAGGCTGGTGCATTCAACAGACTCCAATGGATGCCCTACTAAGATAAAACATGTGTTCTAAGTCTAGAAAAATATTTATTTCCAGGGAATCTCTTAGTTACACAAATATCCACGCGTTTGGAATTATTCCTGGGCCGTGTGGTTTCATGAGGTCTCATAAGATTGTATTGTTTTTTTTTTGCTTTAGGATTAATGTTGTGGAGGTGGTAGGGCTGTTTATTTCATAGTTAAAGTGGTTCTGCATGGCTGCATCCAAATACCCGTACTTGTCTACTATATAGTAGGCAAAAAGCAGTACGTCACAATTAGTAGTATATCCCAATACTCAGTAAGCAGTTGGTAGTAGTCGAATGGCGTACTACCTCTGTAGTGTACAAACATTCCACACTACGCTATCCCTTAAGTCAGTTGGGCACTATCCAGAAAAAATCGATGAAAAGAAATAACTAAATAATAAAATGGAAAAGGTCTTACCCTGTTCAGTAAACTCATAAATAACTACCTGTAAGATGCTCTTCTCAAATATGAACAACGACACCTCTGAATGGCGCTATCAAGAAACATTTCCGCAAAATGATGATTGTCATGATTGACATGATTGTCGTATTAATTAGATAGCAAGAGAGAGGCGAGTAAATTTAAACTAATTGCCTTTTGCTACCAAAAGATGTCGCTATTGAGGTGAGTTTTCGCAGCAAACATCCGGGTCAAAGGACAGGTGAGATGGCAGTTTAGTATATCCGAATTGTGTCCCTACTACTCGCTCGCTTACTCATAGAACGTAATAGACTAACTGTTGGGCAGTAGCCCATGACTTTCCCTTAGGGATGGCACGATCCAGTTTTTTCAGTACCGATACAGATACCGGCACTTTGGTTGTCGTCCAATACCGAGTACCGATCCGATTCCAGTGTTAAATTAAGTTTAAAGTGAAGTTGCAAAGTAAATGACAACAACCTCTATTTTAGGACTTAGATACATGTTAGAAACCCACTGCTGATAGTGTGGCCTGGGTAGGTTAGATATGGATGATGCTTGACAGTAGACCTACGCATGTAAATGAATTCGGTTATTCGGTTACAACTGTCCAATTGTCACAGATACACGATCCAGCTATTAAAGTCAGTATCAGTATATTTCAGTATAAGTCAGTATATTTCCGATCTCAATATTGTGTCGATGCCATCCCTACTTTCTATCACTAGATGTCACACTGAGCGCAACGACATCTCAAACCATAAACAAATGCAAGCATGCACCAACATGCACGGGCCACCTGTTTATGAAAACAAAGAATATAAGAGCTAATATTACAACATGAGAGAGTGTGATGTCATTCTCTGCCCAGGACACAATTACTCCATTATATCTTTAGAGATAACAAACAACAAATAGTTGTTTGCTGCTGGAGTGATGTTTAAAATGTATAAACCGTGATTATGAAACCCTTGAGGCTGGAGCTGGGATTACTATTCTGGACAGAAATATAACTATATTGGCCGGGTACTGTGGTTAGGAATGTGTGCCTTGCATTAGGGCTGGGTATTGCCAAGGACCTTGCGATACGATACGTATCACGATACCTGTGTCACGATACAACGCATATCACAATACATAGCGATAGGATACATATTGCAATACTTATATAATTTGCTAATATCTTTAAAAAGCAGAATAATGTAGTCAAAACTATTGAATAAAAAATGTCCATTCCAATGTATTATAATGGTAATTTGCATTGCGCACTGTCACTGAACTGAAATGTAGATGTCATAGCATATAAACATTATAAATATTACAGTAACTAGCCTACTGGCTCTACCGTGACATTTTCATCGGAGTTCTATTCTTCAATTTTTGTTTCGATTCCATGTTTTGTTTTGTATATTTCTGTGCATACCGGTAAGTAAAAAAATCAAATAATACTTTGTGCGTGCGTGCAGGTCAGTCCTATGGCCAGAGCGCAGGCAGTGAGATGGATGCTCTTCATGAGGCCTACAGGAAGATCAGCCACACCGCGGAGGCCTCCGAGGACCAGTGTAACCAGTTTAACCAGCACGGGTCCTCCTCCCTAGAGAGGAAGGAGGGCAGCGAGGGACCAGGGGCCCCCTACTTTGTCGCCACTGAGTCCAGTCGAGGAGCCCACCTGCCGGCATCAACTACCGAGTCAGGTCCGGAATCAGCTGCTAAAGGCAGGGTCGGTCGTTCTCCAGAACGCTTGCTACCTTCGAGCTTAAATCACAACATACTCACTCAAATGCTCCGCCCATTGAAAATACTAATTATTCTTCCAGTAATTATGTGTATATATATATATATAATGTATAATTATATATTAATGTCATGGAGAAGCCACACTCAGATATATACAGTATATAGGCAGAGACTGACTTACCAAACATCACAACAGCTGCAACAAAGCTGAAAGTAGATATATTTGAATTGTTTATATTGTTAATTAATTGAGAAGAAAAACTAATTTAACATAATTCCTTAACTGTGGAGACAGACTGATGAGCATTTAAGACATGATTAAAGACAGGGTTAGTTATTCTCCAGAACGCTTGCTATCTTCGAGATGAAAACATACTCCCTCTGAAGCTCCGCCCCCACACATTGAAATGCATTGTGAAGCAAAGCGCCATTGTTGTTGTGGCTGTGTAAAAGTACCAGATTATTTTTTCAAAACGCACAAAGAACATTTAGATTTTAGTGAATTTGACTAAATGTGTAATAGCTTACAATTCGCTTGCAATAGCTGACTGTACCTTTAACGTGCTTATCTGTGTGTGTGTGTGTGTGTGTGTTGTCTCTGAGGTTAAACCCCTCTCATGAAAAGCCATCAAGTCCTACATAAGTGGAACATCTATAATTATTTTCTGTCCTGGAGCTTTTATCTGTCTGATGGTATATGAACCTGTGTCTGTGTGTGTGTGTGTGTGTGCGTGTGTCTGTGTGTGTGTGCGTGCGTGCGTGCGTGTGTGTGTGCGCGCGTCTGTGTGTGCGCGTGTCTGTGTGTGTGTGCGTGCGTGTGTGTGTGTGTGTGTGTGTGTGTGCGTGCGCGTGTCTGTGTGTGCGCATGTCTGTGTGTGCGCATGTCTGTGTGTGTGCGTGTTTCAGAGCTGGCTACAGCAGAGGAATTAATGCGAACCATCAGACCAGACCAGAACAGAGGCTTCTCACTGCAGCCTGCCAGGTCAGGATATAAACTTTACTGCTGTTTAGAGGCAGGTACTATTATACACTAGTAGTATATAGTAACCAGTAGGTTATTAGTAATATTATACACTACTAGTATATAGTAACCAGTAGGTTATTAGTAATATTATACACTACTAGTATATAGTAACCAGTAGGTTAACAGTACTATTATACACTACTAGTATATAGTAACCAGTAGGTTAACAGTACTATTATACAGTACTAGTATATAGGCACAGGTACTAGGGAAAACTCGATATGAACCGAACCGTTGCTCTAAAACCGAGATATGACCCGAACTGTGGATTTGGTGAACCGTTACACCCCTACTATATAGGCACATGTAGGAATAACGTACAGTACTAGCTGCCTGTCCCTGTATGCTAGTACTGTGTTTATCCTCCATGTAGCTGGACAGGCCTTGAGGCAGACCAGACGTTCCAGGTTTTGCCGAGAGACTCTCCAGGGGCCAGTCCCGAGAGACCGGTGGTCCCATGCCCCTCCGGGGACACCCTGGGGAGAGCCCGGAGGTGGTCCCCCTCTCCTCCACCTGGAGCCCCCTCCCCCCACAGCCCTCATCCTCCCTCGCCGACGGGAGGGGTGAAGGGGGAGGTGGAGAGGCTTATGCGTGAGCAGGACGCCCCCCACCCCCTCTCCTCTGTTCTGACAGACAGGCGACAGAAGGTGAGGGGGGGTGGGGGGGTGGGTGTATGTGCTGTTAAGGGGGGCATACACTGCCCGTTTTTTGGCCCGATATCTGAGCCGCACGAGTCATTAGGAGTAGGCAAAGTCCAGTTTTTTCAGTCCCGATACAGATACCGGCACAGATATCGGCCGATACCGAGTACCGGTCCGATTCCAGTGTTAAATTCAGTTTTAGGTTAAATTGCACAGTAAATGACAGCCAATCTCTATTTTAGGACTTGGATGCATTTTATAAACCTGCTGCTGATGGGTAGGCTAGACACAGCTGATTTTTGACAGTAGACCTACGAGTGTAAATTAATTTAATTGGATTAGCCCCATGGATCGGTTACAACTGTCCAATTATCACCGATACCAATCCAGCTATTTAAGTCAGTATCGGACCGATTTCCGATCTCAGTATCGTATCGGGGCCATCTCGAATTAGGAGTCGGGCCGACATTCGGCTTGTCGGGCCGACAGTCGGCTGGTCGGGCGTCGTTTGCCGTGCAGCATCCAGGGGGTTGCGAGGAGCGATGAGGGAGCACCCTATGGCATGGTGGTGTAGTGGGGGGGTGGGGGGGGAGAGTCAAGTGGTAATGTCCTAGCTCGAGTTGGCCTACCTCTGTAAGTGTCCTTCAGATGCCTAAAATGCATAACACTATCCTGGCTCCGCCCGACTATTACTCTCACAGGGTTTTTCCATATGCAGTATGCATGATTCATGTATCATGTTCAAATGAATGAAACCCCATTAACAAAACTGGTTAAAAATAACTCACGTTGGCACTGGTGGTTTTCCTTGGCTCTCTCTAAAACTTTGTTGGGAGGCACCATACATTTCCATATACAGTTTCAGTATACAGGTATACATATACTCTGTTCTCAGATAAAGTTTTGCTGAGATTATACTAGTCTGAGAACCATATTTGCTTTAGTGTTCCTCTTCCCATAGCCTCTCTGGACAGCGGACCACTCTGCGTCCATGGAGGTGCAGTGTGTTTCGAAATGGTGGTGGAGTTACACTAGCTGAAACGATCAAAACAGTTGTAGCAGGCAGCGTAGCTGACACAGTTTACATATTTACAAGGCCTGTAAACAACCACACCACAGCCCTGTTGTTTAGTTTTCCAACGACGTCCTCATTGTAAGTTTATCATTTGACTTGGTCATTGAGTTACGTAGTTAGTCGTTGTCGCATGTCAATCAAAATATTTCGCTTGTCAAGTAGGCGGGTACTGATGCAGTTAGTCAGTGCTGTGTGGGACTAGCTAAGAGAACACCGAGGTTGAGGAGCGCTTCAGAACACAGGAACCACTAAACTAACACTAAACAACATAAGATATGATTTTGCAAACTATAATGAGATATATTGGTCTGGATAAAGGTGTCTGCTGATGGTGATGATGATGATGATGATGATGATGATGATGATTCAATTCCACAGACCCCCCATGGCCCCATCACCAGGCCCTCACCCACCGCGCTGAAGAAATATGCAGCAGCTCCAGTGAGAGGCAGGAGACCAGATCAGACCAGACCAGCAGGGACTTACAAGTTGTCTGGGCCCACTAGACCAAATCAGACCAGACCAGCAGGGACTTACAAGCTGTCTGGGCCCACCAGACCAGATCAGATCAGACCAGCAGGGACTTACAAGTTGTCTGGACCCACAAGACCAGATCAGATCAGACCAACAGGGACATCGAAGCTGTCTGGGCCAACCAGACCAGACCAGATCAGACCAGCAGGGACATCGAAGCTGTCTGGGCCAACCATACCAGATCAGACCAGACCAGCAGGGACTTACAAGTTGTCTGGACCCAATAGACCCAGCAGAGCCAGCGCTTCAGCCAGACCTGACCCCCCCGATGGCAACAGAGACCCTCGCTGTCTCCCACAGACAGGTTTCTGACACACACACGCACGTGCACGCGCACATCCACAACGCACAAACCAGTTCTAGTGTGAGGACGTGAATACATTAAATGTGTCAGCAGCGTGTCATTCTGGAAGTAGTAATTATGAAAACACTGGAAGAGTAATTATTATTTTTAATTAGCGGAGTAAGCGATTGTATGCTAATACACTTTCTGTCAAATTCAGTGAATATTTATTTCACGGTCTGCTAGCTGCCCAGTTCTGCGCTGGAGAAAGAATCTGTTGGGTTTTTTTTTTTACACAGCCATATTTCTGTAAATTGGAACAAGAACTTACCCCACATTTACATCAGTGAAAAAGGAACTTTTACATTTCTGCAGTCAATTATTATTTGAAATGTTCTATGCTACTAAGCTATAAATAAGAAAACATGACAGAAGAGAGATGAAGCATACATCCAGCATGACTGACACTTTAACGCTAGCTGACATTTTAGGCTGAAGGAAGGTTCCTGCTGCTGCCTTTGTGCCTATGTCGAGCCCTTCTTGAGATACGGTGTATATCACTGTATTATCACCAAGGCTGTCTGAGACAGACTACTGTGAGTCTTGTCATGTTGGAAGCCAGCAATTCTCTGGGCATGGATGCTGGAAAAGGTTGTTGTTGTTGTTCAATTGAACTCCACATCAAAACAAAAACACCTAATCCTTCAAAGACACAGGGTGCTCCCTTTGAAACTCTGCTCCCCCAAAAATTGGACACACATTGCCAAGGCAGGGATAGTGTTTTGTGGTGCGGTCTGCACCATGTTGTTTGTGTTCCCATTTACAGAGTCAGGGCTGTGTAGAAACACTGGTTTCTTTTTTTCAACACACACACACACACACACACACACACACACACACACACCGGGAGCGGACCGGGAGGAGCTGTTCGCTGATTTTGACAAAAAAAGTATGTTAGCTTGCGATCACTGACTCCACCTTTAACGTCTCCAGACCAGGATGCTAAGGCGAGCAGCGAGCTGATAGCATCAGTCCAGTCCTTCGCTGCGTTTCTCCAGCATCAGATCCACGCCGGTAGTCACCCCGGCAACGCCCAGGAGGACGGAGGTCAGTGGGAGACTGGACCAACGCAACGTCACCCAGAGAACATTGTGAGTAACCACTCCAGCCCAATCGATTTCAGCACCGCCTCTGATTGAGGTGACACAATAATAACAAAGTCCAGTCCAGTATTTCTATTTATATACTGTCTACCCTTCTTCTTTTTATATGGCAAACGCAGTTTCTTTATTTATTTATATATTTGAACGTTTTGTGGTAAACATTTTAAATTGTTAGGGAGCTACTAGTTAAACTACATTTCTGAGTAGCGTGGCGGTAGCCGCGCTGTTTTCTGAATCAAATAGCTTTTCAGTAGCGAAGCTCTTTAATTGATCAAGTAGTGCGGCAGCGTCCACAGAAGCTACATTTTCCCAAGCATTTTTGAATCTGCAGCTCAAGCTTAAGTCTTTATACAACTGCTCAGAATCAGTACGTGATACCATCACACACACGGACCTAGGCTATACGTGTAGCCGACAGAAGGCCGTAGACGTAGGTCTACCAATCACTGGGCTGATGCCTGAGACTTTGATGCAGGGGATTGAGGGGGAATAAAGGCAAGACTGAGTTTACGTGATAGAAAGAACAGTGAGAGCAGAGGACACAGCGTATTGTTTAATAAACAGTTGAACTGAGCAGTTTTGCCCTGTTTATTTGTTTGTTTGAGTTACACTTTTAAATGTTGGTACAATAAAATGTAGGAAAACAAATAGCTTAAATGTAGTGAACTAGTTTTGCCGTGTTACATGTAGCTTAGTTAGCTACATTTCTTTGGGGGTAGCTTCAGTGTAGTTGCTTAATATAACAGAGTAACTGGTAGCTTAGCTCACTACATTTTCAATGTAGCTTGCCCATCACTGCAAATTAGACATGTTAAAATGTATTTACCTGAAATCATAGGCTACACACAGCCTATACCGAAATATATCTGAAACCATTTAATTTTAAGATTTCAGTTAATTACATTTCAACACATCTCGATTTGGGAATCAGAGCGTGTTGTTGTGCGTGCGTGCGTGTGTGTGTGTGTGTGCGTGTGTGCGTGTAGTGCGTGCTTCATGTTCAGTGTGGGGACATGTGCATGGCACCTTCATATATAGGATCCTGCAGCACAATCTAGCCAGGAGTAAAATGTGCACAAAGGAAATAAAACAGCCAAAGGATAATAAGTAAATTTAATTTCAGGCCGCGCTTCTCAAGATGTCTGCTACATGGCCAAGAAGACTTATTATAAGAAGGCCGACACTATCATTATTATTCACGCCCGAGGAGTAGCCCTCTCTACGGGGGAACCTTTCATCACCTAACAACAGTCCTTGGAGTAGCAACATAGTTTGCCGTCACATTCTGACCACTCTTTCCCCCCAGCCCCGACCCCCTCTGTTCAAAATAGCGAAGGTCGCATTAATTGGCAAAAGCTGGCTAGATGCAGGCAAATGGGGGTTATTGATTTACTCGGATTTGAAATATCGCTATCTCCGACCACCCGTATGCTTTACTTGTATGCTAAGGAGCCGAATAAGTAAAGTTCCTTATACTGTAGATTCAGGAAATTGGTTTGTCGGAGTGTAACAATAGGCATGTCGTTTACTAGGGCGCACTGGCATTAAACCTGTGGTTTTTAGTACGCACGCACGCACGCACACACATAAACACACACACAGCAGTATAAGGAAAAAACAGAATTGCATGGTGTCCTGGTGGAGCACAAGGCTGTTAGATGACCTATAAAACACTTCAGACACTTCAGTCCTCTGCAGAGGACAGCGAGTGGTGTTTTGACAGCAAGGACAACTAGCATATTTGTGTAATATTAACGCTGTCGATGATGAATCACAGAAACACTCCATGTAATGGCATTAAGCAAAGCACACAGAGGATTTAGATTACTGAGCTAATAAAACGATCACTTGTGAGTTGCATATTTCACAAAATATAATGTGTTACAATTATAATACAATACAATTATAATAAACATATAATAATTACATTCATATGTATTTATAAATAAACACAAATAAATAATAAAAAAACAAAATGTCTAAAAATGTATTTTGCACAGTGCGATAATGCCCATTGTGAAATATATTGCATCTGGAAGGTGGAACCTTCCGGGCAGAGCTAGTCCTCTGCAGACAAAGCTACTTCTCTGTAGCCAGTCTAGATGGTCACATGTATTAGAGGCTCAGTAATCCTCCATATTAATGAATAGTGATCGGGCCTGTGAGGACATAATTAAGTGGATGAGCCTGTGGCTGTTTGGGGTTAGCGAGTCAAGTCTTTTATTCACTTGTGTACTCTGGAGCCTTGCTGTTCTGTGACACACGTGGATAAACCCCGAGGACACGGCACGCCAGCGGTGCTTCCTCTGGGTACAAGAGCTTATAACCCTGTGTTCACTCAGGATGTCACGAATATAGGAAGTGTCTCTGATTTAAATATATAAACCAGGAGTTCCCAAACTTTCTCAGCTCCTAACTAGAAACTTGTGCGAGGTTGTATAAGCATGACAGCCATAATATAGTATTTTAATAGGCAAGTAACAGAATACGTCTAAAATATAAGCTGTATACATTAACAATTCTGGATAAAATATGCTAAATGTAATTTAATTTTTGTAAACCATCCGTGACCCCCTCCATTGTGTCTCGCAACCCCCACTTTGAGAACCACTGCTCTATACAACGTTTTAAACATGAATACAGCAGTAAACCACTATTTTCTATGTAAAGATATAGTGGAGTTATTGTGTCCTGAGCAGAGTATGACATCACAGTCCCTCTGGGTGTGTAGTCATTCAAGCTCCTGTGTTCTTTGTTTATGTGCACGTGTGTGTGTGTGTGTGTGTGTGTGTGCGTGCGTGTGTGCATCTGTGTGTGTGTGTGCGTGTGTGTGTGTGTGGGTGTGTGTGCGTGTGTGTGTGTGGCCCACAAAGCATTTGTTTTGGTCTGAGATGCTGGTGCTCTAGTGGGACATCTAGTGGCAGAAAGTCGTAAACAAAGCCACATACTAAACATAATGCGTTTGCTTCCTTGGTTGTTGACGCACAGCGACATTGAGATGTATTGAGACATAAAACCTTCTTTTGTGATATCAACCTAAACATGATTATAATAAACCTGTGGCATCTCTCACCTCTCATATTATCTCCATATTCTCTGGGACAGAACAGAGATTCCGATATAAAAACAAGAGACTGCAGATTGTTTCCAAGATCAGAACTTTGTTAAAGAATTGTCTAACAGACAGGGATAAGACATGAAATATAACCACGTGGTTAAAGGTAGAGTAAGTCATTCTCTTGAACACTTGCTAAATTCTAATTTATATCAAAACAAAAACACCTCTCCCTTAAATGCCATAGGGTGTTCCCTCAGAAACGCCACCCTCACACATTGTAAATGTATTGAGAAGACTAGAGTGTTGTTGACGTGTGCGGCCCGCACCACTTTGTGTTCCTATTTAGGTAGCCAGGGCTGTGTAGAAGTACATGATCATTTTTTCAACACGCATTGAGAACGGTAAGATAGCGGAATGCACGGAGATATTTGGTGAATATAATTTTTTTTTAATTTGAATTATCTTACAATCACTCACTATACCTTTAAGTGAACAAGCACAAGGATGACAATGGGAGGAAAAGTTATTATTTTATGTCAGACCTTTCTGCTTCTTAAGTTCTGGTTCCTCAATTTATCATATTTTGTGCTATTTTAGTGACACAAATTGTTGTGATAAAACTCAAAACAGTTAAGCAACCACTGATACGCCATTGCAACATAATCGTAAGCTAATACACCTTTTGTCAAATTCAACAAATATCTCCTCGCATTTCCGTATATTTCTGTTCTCTCTGCGTGTAGATCCTTCAACACAGCCCTGACTTATACTATATATA
>JAODOY010001352.1:0-12918 GCA_025399855.1 Forbesichthys papilliferus
TCTCTCTCTCTCTCTCTCTCTCCTGGCATGATTATCCGCAAAAAGCGTGCAGCTCGCTGGGTCCACCCCCCCCCCCCCTCCCCCCCAGCACGAAGAAGCCCTTGCTACGGGACTGCATGGCTACCAAAGCTACAAATATAGCGCAACAACCCCCCCGAAACAAAACAAAGATGCAACCCAAACAACCCAAATCATCCTGTGAGGAGACACCCTCTGTAAAAAATCAAGCGCAGCCGAAAGTGGAGAAGGTTCCCCTCCCCTGAAGATGAGATGCTGTGGATGTGGAGGATGGCTTACAGGCCATCTATTCCACATTGCATAATAGAACATGTATACAAATACAACCACTGAATGATTGTATATATGAGAGGGAAGGTTCAGGTAAATTAAAAAAAAAAATTTAAAAAAACAGAAATCCTACATATAATTTTTCAAACATACAAATGCTTTTCTTTTATTCTAGCATGCTGTATAGCGGTGTTTTTGGCAGTGTTAATGAAGAAAAACGCTCATACAGTTATTATTTGGGCCCAAATGCTATTAATAACATTATACTATAATATTCTGTCAGAGCAGGCACACACAGAATACTTATCCAGGTAAAAGTCAAGGTTCAGATTAATATCAAAGGACGTTTCAGCAGATGTAAATGAATATAGGACAGTTCCAGAGCTAGGAACCATGAATAACCAGAGGTCAAAAGTCACACCAACAGAAACTAAAGTCCATCCCCTTCGACTTACTTCCAGTAGTGATTCAAAAGCCAAAGAATGAACCTCTTGAACATATGGATGTTGTCGCACACAGAGCACTTTCCCCTCTGTCTGCATCCAGCGGTTCCTCAAGGGCTGTCGAGGCACACGATTTGTTCCACGGCTCTCCACAACCGGCCCGATTGGGCTGGCTCACTAACAGTCTTCATCAACACCCACTATAACGGCTTGGCCTTGTGCGCTCATAAGATAGAATTCAGAAGTCCAGCTCTACTCTACGTTGCATGCATTCACTTTAGTGGGCTTATAATTCTATACGGGAGTCCCCCAAAATCTGCAAGAAAAATATGATACAAAAAGATACGTGCATGCAAACAAAACATGAAACTTTTATTTACTATGCAAAGAAAGATGTTGCACAAACGTATGGGTCAATAATGATATCAATGTAAACATGGATGTAGGCTATAAGAACTTCTGCTAATCAGCTAAACTTTTGTATTTGGCCACTCCTACAATTCCGTCCATTTAACTTCAAAGTTATGAAAAAGAAAGAGAAAATATGAATTCGTATTTACAATGAAAAGTGAGAGCGCGTCATTTTACATTTGTGTAATTGCAACTAATTTCTGTGTGTTTCTCGTCAAATCTGACATTTTTAATGATCTGACACGTCGGTTTAGTCCCTGTACATAATGTAGGCCTACTGAGGCCTGAGTAGGTTTTTCCTGCTCAGGCCATTTTGTCCCGTTCAGCTGATGGTTGGTGTGTCCAAGGTACTGCCACTAGCATTGTGTAACCTTCCCATGTCCTTCACCTGTTCATCTATCACTGCACCATGTACTGTACAGTTCGACTGATTAATAAACTACTAACATATTTTATTCATGGCTGTTTCCTTTATTTATTTATTTTTTGCACCAATGATGGTACTTTTTATAAAGATTATTTGCAAATCCACTTTGAAAGTAAACTTAGGTATAATAATAATAATAATAATAATAATAATAATACATTCATAATAATAACAATAATTGAAGCCTAGTAATAATAATAATAATTCCCAAACACGTGCCTACATTTGCATTTTATATATAATTCTGGTTAATTATCCCAATCAATAAATCTACAAAATAAAAAAATATTTTTCAATTATTTACATACAGATTCAATTACTTTGTATTTGTGAAATACGTGTTATTGGCTCTAACATGTAAGGCTATGTGCATTAATGGAAAATTAGCAACCTTTGCAAATATCCTATTTGTCATCTGAGCGTTTGGGCGCAAGCATTTGTCTTTTTAAAATATTTTCTCTTTTTTGCTTCTGATCGCATGATTTAAATAGGCCCTATAGTATATCATCTATGTGTTACTTACTGTCTGATCTTTAGCCCACACATTATTGGTTCATGACCATCAGCCTTAATGGAACCTGCAGATTTTATGCCTTTCTTACCACTGAACATGAACATTATTTGTAAGTTTTGTTTTTCGTCTTCTATATCTAAACACCCTAACATTTTATTTTTACACTTTAGGAATAGTTAGAAGATTAAATTGGATTGTAGAACGGCTAATTCAACGGAATTATTTAGGCGTTGGAACTAGTGCAGAACGTCTTCATGCGTCACGAATGACAAGAGTGATAGCTCATCCTAGCACATTACTTGTGGCCTCTCCCCAGGAAAGAAATTACATCGAGATGCATGTGACATTTCAGTAAAAGCACGGAAAACATAACTCATGCAGCACTCTCTGTCGCACCCTTCGTCATTTGTTTCTGAGAACGGACATGGTCTAAGGTCTAAATGTCTCGCTCCTGACTTTCCCGAAAACCTCCAAAATACATTTCAGCACATACAACAATTTGATACTGTACACTTAAGCAGGCCTCTACTGCATTCACACTCAAATAAAAAGGTATCCATAATGTGACCAGTCACAAGTTTCACAATAGTCAGGTGTGCCATTGTGGCACCCATTTGTCGAACTGGTCATCAGTTACCTACAATAAAGCTAATTACCATTAATGTGCTGTTTTATGGGGATAATCAGCAACTCTTTCCACTCTCCCTGAAATAATTGACCTTAAGAGCCAGGATTGATGTAAGTTAAAGGCATCTAAAAGACTTTACAATAAACCCACAGAGCCTGTAAATAATTTTAGTTGGGTAATAGTTACCTTTGTTTTAGAATAACAAATGTTGCCTTAATATTATATTTATGCTAAAGAGGGCATTACAAATATAACCTATGTGTGGAAGGAGATACATAACATATGAATGTTGTCCACTCACCCAACTACAAAAATGCATTTGTGCCGAACAATGATCCATCGAATTTGCTGCCTATTGAACAGCTGCCGCCCCTTCTGAAAGGTAGGCCTATACTGACGTCGACACCCGACACAGATAAGTCTAGATACAGTCTTCTTAGTTGTCACCTGGAGTCTACGAGGCAGTGTGGTAAGTGGAATTTTGTCTTCTTGTTTTAGATATGCCTATGGTATAAAAATCTAAAGCTGGGCGAGTGCCTCTCACACTGGCAAGTCTTTTGTTATTCTAATTTGCCTCTGCCAAAAATATTCATATACTTATTTTTTGGTTTACTTTATTTGACTTAGTTACAGTTCCAGGCAATGCAGATGGATACTGTGTGGTTGAACAGACCTCTGGCCACCGTGTTACTGTTGAGCTGTATGCGTGCCGTACCGGTCCAGGCCCAGAAGCCAGGCCAGATTGACCCCCTGACGTCCATCCGGGCCGACCTACAGTGCTGGGACGCCTCGTCAGTTTTCCTGATAAAGCTGCGTACCCCTAAAATCGCGGATACCGCGCCTGCCTTCTGGGATCTGATGGTGTTCCTCAAAACGTCTGATCACAGGAAACACACGGAACTGTTTTGGGATCTGGCCCAGGTTTTCTGGGACATCTACGTGGACTGCGTTTTGTCCAGGACGCACGGTTTGGGTAGGCGGCAAATAAAATGGCCCAAAAATCAGCTCACATCAATGAACCCCTTCATTACCGACAGTAAGCGTTTACTCGTCGTCTTTCTGTCATCGACATTATTTGGGGATTGATCAATCAATAATTATTTTTTAAATGGCATATAGCCTAACCATTATTCGACTTATTTACGTCGTGTGTGTGTGTGTGTGTGTGTGTGTGTGTGTGTGTGTGTGTGTGTGTGCGTGTGTGCGCGCAGAATCCTTTAGAATCCACGGTGCAGCTGTGAACTCCAGGATGAAGCAATCCTCGCAGGTGCAGTTCAGTGTCCGTGTTCGGCGCACGGCCCCGATAAAACCGTCCAATGTGGCCAGATCAGAAGTTACACTTTAGACACAAAGACAATAACTTTTTTTCTATTATTTATATCTATTAAACTGTATCTATTTGAATGACGAATAAATGAATGATAACTTTAATGCGTGGTGTTCTAAATTTACGGTAATACAATTTACGCTTAGTAGAACGTGCACGCTAATGCACGCGTTTCTGTGTTCACTGCCATGAATGCCCTCCCCTTACTTTCGTTTATTCACTTCCTTAACCGCCGAACCTTGAAAGAAAATGGACAACGCAGCAATATCAACCTGTTAACCTATTTTAAAGGTAGTGGTCTACATTAATTTGTTTCCCCGATGATCCAACACCAAACTACGGTTAAGCCTAAATAATCCATAACCATGTTTATCACGTAAGACACTTACAAGTATATTGGAATGTTAGGCGTTTTCGGCGGACAACACACACCGACACACACATAAAGATAAACTGGACGGCGAGAAAAGAGACACTCTGCTAAATGTCAGTCTCATTTCGTTTAAAGTTCACTCTATGATAAATGGCTATTAAATGTTTGTCTTTGGTACCCACAGAAAATGGATTTCCAGAAGCTGTTATTAAATGTGGGGCAGGCCCTGAGCACGGATGAGATTAAAGCGTTAAACTTTCTTTGCACCGACGTTGTGGGCCAAGACCTAACATCATTGAGTTCTGCTAGTGACCTCTTCTTACTTTTAAATAACCGCGATGTCCTTACTGAGGAGCAACCATATCTGCTGGCCGATCTTCTCAACGTAATCGGGCGACAACGCCTGATGCGTGAATTTAAACTCTGTGACCAGATATCTACAACAAAAAGCCTAATCTCTCCTTATAGGTGAGTTTACAGCATAACATTTTGTCTAGGCCTATCTGACAATTTCATGCGATGCTAAATTAATTAATTAATAAAGTATTCAAAGTGGGGGGAAAAACAAATAGATCCATTTCCTATTTTAATTAGCACAATGAATACAGTACGGCGGCTGTGAAACGGGCTGTGTATGGCATAGGACGACTGGTAATATACATCATATACCTACTACACTGTGATAGGCTACTTCATTACCATGTGCTCATAAATGAATTATATTTACAGAATTCTACTGTATGAGGTTTCTGAGGATGTCACTATAGATGATTTGAAACAAATAAAGTTCTTGTTAAAGGACCACCTTCCGCGAAAAAAACTGGAGGAACATATTGTGAGTAGTTTCTTTATATACCTTTTCGTGGTTCTAAGTGGCTTAATACATTATTTTAACGTGTGGTTCATGCATATTTTATGTTTGCCTAAAGTAAAAAAAAAAGATTATGTTATGTAACGTGCATTTAACATAACACATGGGCTAGTGCAGTATAAGCACAGTAAGATTAATTATACATGTTATCAATATGCTTCATTTCTCAGACAACACTGGATTTATTTGCCGAATTGGAACGAAAGGACCATCTTAGTAATACAAATTTGTGTCTGCTCGAGAACATTTGTGCCACTGTCTCTCCGAAGTTGAAAAACAAAATCCAAATGTTTATAGATGAAAATGGTAAAGACATTTAATATACATAATATGCAGAAAGCTAATTCAGACGTGACTCATCTAGCATTTTAGTTTTGACACAGTAAATGCATAGGTTTGTTAATGAGTTTACATTGTTAATTTTGTATTGTTTACTTTACAGTAACTCATAAAGGCCATATAATCCAAGAGACATTGGCAGGATGTTTGCAATTTCAATCCCAGTCTTTGAGCAACATGGTAAAAAAAAAGTAGCTGTATATCATTACAACTGATAACTTTCTTATCGTTTAACACTTCCAGTTTAGTTTTTCAGCCAAATAAGTCTTGTAATCAATCTTATAACTAAAACTAAAGTAGGCGTTGAAACTTTCATACATAGGCCATGCCACATATAATAATGTCTGTCTGTCAACTTCTGATCCCTGCTTTGCCATAGGCTCCAGTCCAGCCTCCTGCAAGGTCTGTTTCATGTGGAGCACCAGGTAGTCCAACATGGTTTTGTTCTAAAGGGAAAATAATGTTTTGTATGAACCTCATTGCATGTGCTCCCTGTTTTTTAGGTTTTGACGAGTATTCCAGTGGTCCTTCATTACAAAACTCATTTGAACCATGTGCTCCGGTACATAGTTTCTTCTGTTAGTGTGCTATCACAAACAATAGCAAACAATGATGCTGTGACATTATATGAATTGTTGGATGTAATCCCCTTTGCATTTTGCAGGCTTCCCTTAATTCATCAAATAACTCTATTGGTGAGTTTTAGCCTGCATGGGTTATGTATTAAACCTAAGTGAATGCAGGTCTTTCCAGTTGTAAATACAGTTGTGTTGTTTTAACCTGCTGCCGCAAAACACATTTCTCTAGAAAATGGACCTGGACACATGTTTACCGATGAGGGGCTGTCACAACAAGTGTCACGCTTAACTACCATAACAAGCATTGATACCGCAAAAGGTGAGTTGTCACGACCACGTAGGAAACAATAAAAGGTACATTAAGTGTCTTGTCAAATTCACCAAATATCTTGCGGTCTGGTATCTTACGGTTCTCTGTGCATGCTGAATAATGAATCCGGTACTTCTACACAGCACTGGCTCTGTAAAGAGAGACAGAAAGTGTTGCAGGCTGCACACAAAAACAATGTCCAAGCCTTGGCAATTCTTTTCCAATGTGTGGGGCGGAGCTTCTGTTTTGTTTTGATCTAGTTCCGATATCAACAAGCTTTCTACAGAATGGCTTACTATATCTTTTTACATTTTAGTTTAGATCGGTTTGCAAATGTAATCAATTTGTTATCTTCCTAATATGTATTTTTCTATGATAATCTCTTACAATAACCTGCAAAGTGGGAGGGCGGCCCGTTTTCTCAAAGCTGGCAAGCAAGACATCGGAAAAAACGACAGAAGATTGTAATGCAAGTGAAGAGGTTCATGACTATTCATCTGCAAAAATAAATGTTTGCTGTGATTTCTGTCAGTACTGTAAACAATGTATGCAGGATACAGATATAGTAGTTAACTGCATCTTCTACTGTACTTCTGACCTCATATTGCCTTCATCATTTAATGTTAGCTGTTAATGCATAGGTTTTGGAAACGTATCCTATGACAGGAAAATGCAGAGGTGTCTGCTTAATTGTAAACAACTATAACTTCACCAGCCCTGGACTAAAAATTAGAGATGGAACCCATAATGATAAAAGTAAGGTTAATTCCCATTACTCTGAATTATATTATACAATTATAACTTGTTTTCACTGTCAGGAGGTTTGTGGGCATGCTTACCAATGTTACCGGATATGTGCTTGTGTATTTTAGAAAGTCTGGAGTGTGTCTTTAAGTGGCTGGGTTTTGAGATCAAGACAGTGGATGACTGTACAAGTGCTCAGATGCTGTCTGCAGTTATGGATCTCCGTAGCAGGGACCACAGCCAGATGGACTGTCTGGTATGCTGCATTCTCAGCCATGGCATAGAGGGGTGTGTATATGGTGTGGATGGCACGGCTGTTCCACTCAGAGAGCTGATAGAGCCTTTTGCCGGATTACTTTGCCCGTCTCTGGTGGGAAAGCCCAAGTTGTTCTTCATTCAAGCCTGCCAAGGAAAGAAAGAACAACAGGCTGTTGCTATCGAAACTGATAGTCATACACCTGGCCCTGTTTACAGTGATGATGAGGGCCTTAGCAAATACATTCCCTCTGATGCAGATTTCCTTATAGCGATGGCCACTGTTCCTCAGTGTGTCTCTTACAGAGAAATAAAAGGGACTTGGTTCATCCAGACATTGTGTGAAAAACTTGTCCAAATGATACCCAGGTTCGTAAAATATCATATGTATTTTTCTGAATTTGTGAAAGAAAACTATATAAATAATAATTTATGTTATTAACAGTGGCTACCACCTATTGGACATCCTGACAAAAGTAAACAAAGATGTCAGTGAAAAGACATATTCCATTACTCAAAAGAAGCAGATGCCCCAACCTTCATTCTCACTAAGGAAGAAAGTGGTCTTTCCTACCTCAGAAGACCCCCCTCCTAGCTTGGCTAGAGACCACAGAGCTCAATTTTAAGTTTTTCCCTGCCTATTTGTTCTGTATATCTCCACCTCAATATTTTCCATACACTTTTTACAAAGAAGATACATATTGAGTGTGTATGCCTATGCTATATTTTATTAACTGAAATTCGTTTTTAATTACATTTAAGAATTAAATTAAGAAATGTATAAAACAATTGAAATAAAATGTTTGTTTATGCCTTTACTGTTTTCTTATACAGCCTATATGCCTTCTATGAGCTTTAGACCATATGTAAAATAATCTAGTCTACATTGAAATTGTAATTGAAGTTGCATTCTATTCTAGAAATAATTTACTATTGAACATTTAATACATCAACCAGAATAGTTCATGGGATACGTATTTTCAACTTGTTTTCCTTATGGGCCTAAAGCATTTGGCCTAATACACATTTGCCTATTTTTGATAGGCTAAACCAGTATTCAACCCTGATCCTGGGGACCCACTGGCAGACCTTGATGGTAAAATCTAATTTGAATCAGGTGTGTTAGAGCATGGGTTAAAGCACGGAGGGACATAAACCTTCCATCACAATGGGTCCCTAGGTTGTATACCACCGAAGACTACACATGAAATACAAATTAATAATAAAAGGCCAAGTATAGGTCTGTAACACATAAAAATAGAATACTTTATAATAAAATTATCTTCCTTTTACATATCTGCACACTATGTAAGATAAGCTATGTACCATATGGTCTCTGAAATGATGCTTTAACGTCAACAGATGGCAGCAAACTGCTTTTGCAAATACTGACTCGGCGGAAGAGATCACGTTGTGAACCGGATTGTCATTATGCTTTGACATTTTGGTCAGATACATATTTAGTGGTTAGATAGGTTAGTACTGGAAAGGTATTTGTGCTTAATAAACAAGTATGTCGCAAGAAGAACATCAATCAACAGCAATTAGAACCACAAGGTTAGTTAATTACTTTCAGTCAACAGTTTATCGTAATTGTCAAGTGTGCAATATTTTTAATTAGTATATTTAATATTATGTTTACCCGGAGATTTGCCATATGTCTGTTGATTTTAATAGCTTGCATACTAACCAACCAGAGAAGTCAAGCCTACCTAAAACACCTATACAAATCCTGCATGAATATGGCACCAAAACTGGCAACCAACCTGTGTACACGATGGAGAAGGCTGAAGGAGAAGCCCACTACCCCAGTTTCATCTTTAATGTCAAAGTAGGAGATATTAGCTGTTCAGGTAAAACTCACATACCCATGTAAGACTGAATTGTGTAGAATATTGAACTCCACTGAATGTTTCCAGATGGATGTACATGTGGTTGTATATTCTCACATTCAACAGACATTTGCCAATATTCTACTTACTAGGATTTAGTAGAATTTCCTCAAATCAGTAATAATGCCAATCGCCAACGGCTTTGATTATCAATAACGTATTCATTGATTAGAAATGAGTCGAAACAAAGAACTTAAAACAACTGAGGTGTGAAAAAATCCACGATATAGAGCAAATGTTCTAAAAATGTGTTACTCTGTAGACTGGCCAACACTATCTAGGCTATCTAACAACACTGCATATTTAAATAGTAAATGCCTGCTTGTTTGGCTGTGTCTTAGGTCACGGGACCAGTAAAAAAAATGCAAAACATCAAGCAGCAGAGGCCGCCCTGAGACTTCTGCATGTTGATTTTGACTTCTCGTAAGTCAGCTCAGACACTGTTTCTCTACATCTCCTGTGTTCACTGCAGAAGAGAAACGGCTTTGGTATTGTGTTGTTCCAAAGAGAACCTTTTTGATGTTGCTTTTGTCATCTAAAGGAGCCTTCACATTAAACCTGAAAATAATGGTGTTGCAGCAGAAAGCAACGATCGGCACAACTCTGTTGGAATACTTCAGGTACCTGATCTGTAATTGATTGTGGATCTGTTTGGGTGAAAATATGTTTGTGGACCACTTCACAGAACAAGCTGTTCTTGTCCCCTGTTCTGTATTTGTCTTTTTGCTGTTTGTCTGTGCTAATTATTTTGGTATTGCAACCATTCTAGGAGCTAGCTTTACAACGAGGATGGCGTCTTCCAGATTACACCGTTCAAACGGAAGCTGGGCCGCCACACAAACGTGAATTCACCGTTACATGTCGCATGGAATCCTTATCGGAAACTGGTATGGCATTGGATCAATTTCAGACAAGTTTGAGTTGTGTGAACATTGAAATATTTATTTGTAAAACTTTACACAGCTGTTGGACATTCAAAGAAATTGGCGAAAAAGGCAGCTGCAGAGAAGATAGTGGCAAAGTTACAAAGTCTTTCTGGCTGTTCTGAAATTATATGGGTATGTGTTTTGCTTTTCTATTTCTGTTTTAATACATTATGCCTGGTAAGATAATTCAAAATTTCCACATTTGTGAAGGAAAATTTCTGCATTTTTATTCTGTACTTTTACAGACTCCTAAACCTAGTGTTCGATTTGAGAACTTACGAAATTCCACTGCAGAGAAGATATCTTTACTGAGACAAACCCCTCTGAGCATTCCCAACACAGATTACATCCAGATGATGTTAGAGCTGTCCACTGAACAGAGCTTTGAGGTCACATACTTTGACATTGGTAAGAATAAACATTCCACAATTCTAACTTTTAGTGAAAATGTGACTTTTACTTGAGTTTCTAATGTTAAAGTAATGTTAAGATGTAAGTGATTATAATACAATACACTTCTTGTGAAATTCAGCAAATATCTCCATGCGGTCTGCTAGCTGTTCATTCTGTATAAATGGTGAAAAGAATCCAGTGTTAATACACAGCCTTACCACACCACATAGCACTATTCCAGCCTTGGCGATAAGTGTCCAATTGGGGGGAGGGGGGTCAGAGCTCCCGAGGGAGCACCCCATGGCATTGTACGGAGGAGATATTACTTACTTGTTTTGATTAGTTTAAATATCAACAATCTTTCTCTAGCATCGCTTAATCCAATTTTAATTAGGGATGGCACGATCCAGTTTTGACAGTCCCGATACAGATAACGGCACTTTAAATATTGGCCGATACAGAGTACCTATCCGATTCCAGTGTTAAATTAAGTTTTAAGTTAAATTGAAGTAAAAGACAGCCAATCTATTTTAGGACTTCGATGCATTTTAGAAACCTGCTGCTGATAGTGTGGTCTGTGTAGGTTAGCTGATGCTTGACAGTAGACCTAAGCGTGTAAGTTAATGTATTTAGATCAGCACCCTGGATCAGTTACAACTGTCCAATTGTCACCGATACCAATCCAGCTATTTAAGTCAGTATCATATCGGTGCCATTCTTAATTTTAAGGAATACTTTATCTGGGGGTGGGGGGAAAAAAAAACCTTTGTTCCAAAATGTGTTTTTTGGTTTGTTTATTTTTTTGCCAGATGAGCTGACAGTGAATGGCCAATACCAGTGCCTGGCAGAGCTGTCTACATCACCGGTCACAGTGTGTCACGGCACAGGCATCTCCTGTAGCAATGCACAGAATGATGCAGCGCACAGTGCCCTGCAGTACATCAAGATAATGGCTTCCATCAAATAAACTGTTGCTCATTGTCAGTGGTGGAATCCACATTATGGACATGTGAGGCCAGGAACAACCTGGGTTTTATTTAACACCTTTTTTCCACTGTTAGTAAAGTAAATATGATTTGTTTGTATATTTTTTTAGTTTTTATATGTTGGACTTGAGGTTACCATTTGAATCTGACAATGAGGTGTATTATAAAATTGGCAGCTTTTTCAGTGTGCAGTGTTGAGTGGTTTGAAATGCACCAGAAAGGTATATTTAACTTTGTTAAACCATAGCTTCATTTCCCCCCTTCCCCCCCCCCCCTCCTTACATTCTTAAGTCATTTAAAGTCCTGAAACCTGTCTGTAACCCCCCCCCCCCAAAAAAAAAATACACGAATTGACTTCCATTGTTTTAAAATGTCATCACTAACATGCTTGCCCACCGTCTCTACTGTTACTTTTACTGTGGTTTATATAGTTTAATTTACTGTAAGATGCCAAAACTAGTAGATTCTGCAAACATGGACAATTTGAGGAAATACTGTATACTACCAGTAGAGATGACAGCTTTGCGTACTCGTTAGAAGTTTTGTGAGAAACAATGGAAATCAATAAAGCCAACGTGCGTTTTTGTCCGTCATTTACTGATCAATTAATTGTTTATTGCTTAACATCGGTGGGTGGGAGGGTTTTCTTTGTTTTTGAAATTCAGTCATGCATTTCATTGAAAATAATTTTGCTGTCTGACATTAGATAATAGATTTATGTTCAGTTTAGACAAAATGTGAATTAAGTTTTATCTGTTAGAATATGTGTAATCTGTCATAAGACAAAACACACTTATTTTGGAATGTGTTCTACTGGAGTATTGATTAATGTAGATTAGATTTGAACACCTTAAATAAAGCTTGGGTGTGGCAGTAGGCTTCGTACTATAGGCTACCCTATAATTTAAAAATATAAAGTGAAATAAATGTTGAACTCGACAACTTAATTATACAATGAATCCACCATATTACCTAACCTTATTCTATTTACACAAATGCATTATGTATATAGTCTATATTAATTCCACATGGTTTATTAAACGCTGATTTACTTCATCTTCCTGCCAGTTAATCACATAAAATCCTCAACAGTTATGTGTTGTATTGTGATATCTCCATTGGTTTTCCTAGCAATGTTAATGTTTAAATTAAACTGGTGTTATTGTTTCCATGCATATAGTTTAAATTATTTAAATGATGCAGTGTGTGTGTA